>CM032229.1:9090000-9107500 GCA_019009955.1 Riptortus pedestris
TATTTTATGGAAAATGCCAATTACTTATATCCACGAGCATGTAAAAATATGTTAGTATTCTTCCCATGGTCAGTGGATGTTCCATGCGAAAATAGTTCATTACTGTAGCCAGTTCCCCAGATATAATAAAGGCTGTATAATAATTCGAATTATCGTTTATGTATTGCGGGTTTCCTCCAAAATCATAACATGTATTAGTTAATGTTCGTTTCATTATTAACTCTTATAGAATAAATTGTGTTTAATATGCTGTAGAAGGTTCCGAAACAAAATAGAAATTCACAAATTCAGACATTTTGAGTTCCGATTTCCAGTAACCCAGTGCGATTAATATATGCTTCGTGGGAATGAATTATTACTGCTACTGCCAGGAGTTGGCTGATACTTAAGGAAGCAAAACATAAATTAACGTCTTGAAAAATTATTTTACAAGAACCTGTAAAGAACAGACTGCGTTTAGAATATTTAGTTTCTATTCCTAACTAGTTGTTTACATTAATTCCCATAAGAGAAATCAGCTATTGAGGTTGTATTCAAGACGAGAAAAACTTCCTCAAATGTCCATCGATCTTACCTAGGAGATGACCTCCAGCGGTCACAATTGATTGGGGAAGTTTCTAAAATTCAAACTATCTCCGTTATTATTATTCAGATCGAAAACTATCATAGAAACAATCTTATCATACATTTAATTGTCTATAAACATTGTTATCTACATTTATTCTTCAATAACAAACCAATATAATAGCATTTTTTAGTTTTCTGCCTTCAATAAGCCCGCACTCCTACTCATGTCAAAACAGCAATACGCTGTTATTTTATGAATCACTTTATTCTAAGCTTACGCACCTGACATTGAATTCAAGAGGCATTGTTATGATTCATGCAAATTTGTTTCGAATATGTTTATTTGATGTATGCCATCCTCCACATTCAACAATTTCAGTCAACTCTAAAGATCATATCATATTTGTTATTGGAAGAAACTGGACATGCAATAGTGGGGGTATAGAGCGGGGAAGGATTCGAATTTTCAAAATATTTCTGTTATTCGTAGTTCAAAATATTCATAAGATGTTATAGAATTAATCTTGTTGAACTAATGATGATCTGCAATTGTTATTTTATGTATTTTTTCGAATCTCAAGAACTAAGCGAGTTTTTTCTTGTCTTCCGCCTTCAGTAACCGTCCAACCCTAGTCATTTACTCATGTTTTTTTTTTCCATAGAAATAGGGAATGTGTGGTGAGATGAAATCATAAGTATGTTATACCAGCACGTGGGAAATATGCTTAGCTTACCTACCGCCTGCCTGACTGATGTTTTTTATTTTAAATATATAGCGATTTGTGTTATGTATGAATATAACGGGATTTCTATTCCACAATATTTCTTAGGTGATTCTATTCTATTTCAATCTGTCAACAACGGGTAACAAGGCTATTAGAAAACACAGGAAGTATTCATGTATTTAATAAAAATCTGTATTTATATTATGACTGACAAGACACTGATGACGGGGTGTAGGTCTTTAAAGTACTACCCCAAATAAAAACAACCACGTGGGGGTAGTGCCATTTACTTTAGCCCTGGTAGTTAATAAAATAATCCTTCACACAGAAACTGTGTTAAAAATGTACATTCCATTCCTTTTTCAATGTTACTCCAATGATAACATTTAACAATCTGAAACTACTTTAATTGAAAATCGTTTTTGGAAGGGGGGGGGGAGGGGTCAAGAAATGGTGGATAATTATAAAGCCGAAATATCCCGATAAATATTTGGCTTAGGGAATGAGGGGAAAAAAATTGTAGCTCGTTACATTTATAACAACGTTATAACTTTATTGAAGTTAGGATTCTTTAAATATCCATCTATCCTAACTAGTAGATTGCAAAAAAGCGTTCGGTCAAATTTAAATATATAGAAGAGCCTGATAGCTTGATAGTAATATATAAATTTTATAAAATACAAGGTTCGCCATAATTTTGAAATGTGTCAGTTTTTCAGGTAAGACGCGATCGATGTAGGGAGTGTCAGCAAAATGCATGAAAGTTGTTCGAAAAAACACAAATAGCTTTTTCGAACTAAAACATTTTAGTAGTCACTTAAAGTACAAATATTAGTTATATTTGCCTGATCCAGTTAGATAATTTAAATTCCCCAGAAAATATTCTCAAGAGACTTGAGTCGGCGAAAGGGCATTAGTTAGTAAAAGGCGTGAAAGTTGTTCAAAGAAACCGAGAATATTCTTTCAAAGTGAAAAAAGAGTAATAATCTATTAAAATTTTAATATTAGTTACACGGTTGACACATAGATAATTTAAATAACGACGAATGCATTTTCAAGAGACTAGAGTCGACTCACCTTGATAGCCATGTTGGATGTACTGAGAGGAGATGGCTCAGACATCCTTTATATACCAACTCCTGCTTACTCTGACCTTGTCATATAACACGCTTGCGGCTCATTTTCATATACATCTTTAACTCATATATTTTTTTTAAGAAACCATAAGTTACGGAATGTATTCAGACTCATTCATGCATTCAGATAATCCACGACCGTATAAATAAAAACTTGTATAAATGTTTAGCCATAAACCTGAAATATATCTTGTTACCTCATTGTGGCCAACGTTGGGAAGATATATTTAACCGTAGACTTAGTAATACGAATATTACAAACAGATTTATTTAGGCCCATAAATAATTAAGATTCACCAATTTCTTCATAGAGTTTTGAGAAAAGGTCTTCCTCGCAGGTTTTGTACTGTATCTGCCATCAGCTACTGACTGAACTAAAGTAATGATCCCGAAATATTATAGATTGGATTTTTTTTTTTAAATGTCCACATTAAACTTCTTTCTTGGAAATATATTCCTATTTTTCGCATGGAGAGAAACATCAATTTTCAGTTAAAGGTAGCAAAACTTTTCTCATTCCATAAATTTGAGTACCGTTTGATTTCATTGTTGTCTCTCCTTCTCTCCAAGACAACTCTTACTACTAAATTGACATTTCATGTTTCGCTTTGTGATCAAAAGACAAATGGACTATACAAAAAGAGATCAATTTAATTTTTCAGCCTATTGTTAGAGAGTTTTCTTCACATAAAGTAGCCATGCATTCGGTCACATGACAAAATTACAGAAAAATTCCTTCATATATTGTAGAATTCAATAAAAATAAAATTCCAAAAACAGGGTCACGATTTATTCAAAAAATTTTATATATATATGACCCGCTTTACCATAGCTAACAGGCTTCTTAGAAAGTTTTAAAATGTAGCCATAGAACCACAAAAAATTCAGTTCTACTTAAAAACATTTGTTTTATTTAAATCCTTAACAGGGTTTGAGCTCTCTAGCTCCTAAATGAAACTTCTTGAACAAAAACAAAGTCAAAAAGGAATCATGCGGTTATTTAAAGGAATTCACAACAAATTTTGAGCAATTGACATTTCTACTGCCAATAGCGATGTCAGTTTCCTCTCCAAGTTTGTTGGAGTACTTCCGAAATTAGAAGTGGAAAGATTTGATACATTGAAAAAGAACATGTAATGGTGCCTTGTCCAGCAGGTGTCTCCGTATACAAATCTCACATGGCAAACGTAGATTTGCTTGACAGCAAAGTAAGAAGACGTCCCATCGAGATAAGATCGAAGAGATGGCATCTTCCTCTCCCCCCCCCACCCTGCTTGATAAATGGTAATAAATTCATAGATAATGTATGGAAGAAAGCTTTTTGAAACAGGATCAACAGACACACCCATGAACCAAATGAGGTTTAGGTTTGAGCTAGACAAACTCTAAACGAGGTAGGCCAGGAGCCCAGAAAGCGTGAAAGCCCAAGATGCTTGGTCCCAATAGAAAACAATAGAATAGAAGCTAAGGGATCTTTGCTACCACCAAAAGATGTATGATTGCATGGAGTAAACCTCTAGCCGATTTGGAATGAAAAAAAAAAGTTTCATATTTGCTTCATGTGAAAAGTGTAAGTAAATTTGTGATTGAATAAGACAAACATCTGTTTCACCTGATTTCGAAAAAATGATATAAATTATACATATTTTGATTATAACGCATTTGGTTTTTTCGCTAATGTTGTAATTTTGATGGTTTTGTTTCAACATTTTTTATGAGAAAAATATGGAATAAATATTAGTTTGAATGAGGAAAATAACTGATTAACCTCATTTCATGTATCTAAAGTCACTGTGTCGCATGCAAATATTCTCTAACAGAAGTTAACATTTTAGTTTTTCACTGTTTTTGTTAATTCTATAGTTTTTCAACTTTTTACTGTTGAGTTTACTTCGTCACATAGTTTGATTACAAATGTGATGCTTTGCATCTGTGCAAAGTGTGAAAAAATAAAATTTATCACTTAATTCGACTATATATGCGCGACTTTGCATATGTGCAATGTGCCTAAACAGCAAATTTTCAAAAGCAAAAACTGCAAGCATATGATTTTAAAAAATATTTTCCAATGTTCTGTATCCTATTCTAAATCTGTATCAAATTATAGCTACTAAGGAAAAAAAATCGCGTAATGATGGGCAAGAATCGTGGGTTTGATTCCTACCTGAACAGTAAAAGGGGTGACCTGTAGATAATTTGTCAGGAATGTTTTTTGAGCTATAAGTTCAAAAAATAGAACAATTTCTTTAGATTGACAGTCTGAAGAAATTGTTCTATTTTATGACCTCATGGGTCAAAAAACATTCATAAATAATAAATGGTCATTAAACAAATCTACAGTATATATATATCTATATATATATATATATATATATATATATATATATATATATATATATATATATAAAATTGTAACCTCTGTCTGTACATTGATTTTTTTCGCGAAATTTCACGATAACTTTTCGTTTCACATGTCATAGACACCATAACTGCATTTTGTTTCTTTCGTGTATGTTTGTTTGTTTGTTTGTTTGTTTGTTTGTTTGTTTGTTTGTTTGTTTGTTTGTTTGTTACCTTTTCACGCATAAACGGCTGAACCGAATTTCATGAAACTTGGTATGTATATTACTACTAACCCAACTTAGACTTTAGGCTATATTAATTTTCTCTGAGACGAACAGGAGTGGGGGTTATAAGGGAAGCCCGAAATTAAAAATAGCGATATTTCGTTTTATATTGGTTTTTCGGCACATATGCACATAACAAAAGTTGTTTATTTTGTTATTTAGAGTAACTTTTGTTATATACACTTTTGTCGTATACCAAAGTTTAAATGCGTTATACGCTAAAAATTATAGCGGGAGTCAACAATATTATTTGCCAAAAAAGACTCAACCGAACTAAATAAAACTCGGTATGTGTATTAGCAGTGAGACCTTCATTATAATAAGCCATACCAACATTTCTATGGACGGGCAGGAGTGGGGGTTATAAGGGAAGCCTGAAATTAAAAATAGCGATATTTCGTTTCCTATTGGTTTTTCCGCAAATATAAACATAACAAAAGTTGTTTATTTTGTTATTTGGGGTAACCTTGGTTATATACACTTTTGTCGTATATCTAAGTATAAATGAGTCATACGTTAAAACTTTAGCGGGCACTAACGGCTGAACCGAACTTAACAAAACTCGGTATGTCAATTAGCATTAATTCTTTCATGATTATAAGTTATATTAAAATTTTTAGGTTCGAACGGGAGGGGGGTTATAAGGGAGGCCTGAAATAAAAATGCACCATATTTACATGTATAAGAGACGGGAAATATAAAAATATCGAAGACTGTGAAGAATTATCGAACAAATAATTCTATTATTAGCAAATCGCCGGCAACGACGGATATCAATCCTAAACTCTGGGACGGGTAAATGTTAAAATATTGTGCAATGTAAAGCCTGTTAAAAAAATACCATCACCATTCAGCCTCAAATGAATTCCCGGGCGAAGCCGGGTATCTGAGCTATCTATCTATATATATATAAAATTGTAACCTCTGTCTGTACATTGATTTTTTTCACGAAATTTCACGATAACTTTTCGTTTCACATGTCATTGACACCATAACTGCATTTTGTTTCTTTGGTGTATGTTTGTTTGTTTGTTTATTTGTTTGTTTGTTTGTTACCTTTTCACGCATAAACGGCTGAACTGAATTTTATGAAACTTGGTATGTATATTACTACTAACCCAACTTAGACTTTTGGCTATGTTAATAATCCCTGAGACGAATAGGAGTGGGTGTTATAAGGAAGGCCTGAAATTAAAAACAGCGATATTTCGATTCCTATGCCTTTTTCGGCAAATATACATATAACTAAAGTTGTTCATTTTGTTATTTAGAGTAACGTTTGGTATATACACTTTTTTTGTATACTGAATTATAAACGAGATATACGCAAAAACCTATAACGAATGTGAACAATTTTATTTGAGACGAAAGACCCAACCGAAATGAATAAAACTCGGTATGTGTATTAGCACTAACGCTTTCATTATAATAAGCCATACTAACATTTCTAGGGACGGGCAGGAGTGGGGGTTGTAAGGGAGGCCTGAATTTAAAATAGCGGTATTTCGTTTTCTATTCGTTTTTCGGCAAATATGAACCTAACAAAAGTTGTTTATTTTGTTATTTAGAGTAACTTTTGTGATATTCATTTTTGACTTTTAATGAAGTATAAACGAGATATATACTATAAACTAAAGCGGGAGTCAACTATTTTATTGGGCGCTAACGATTGAACCGAACTTAACAAAACTCGGTATGTCAACTCTCATTAATTCTCCCATGATTATAAGCTATATTAAAATTTTTAGGTTCGAACGGGAGTGGGAGTTATAAGGGAGGCCTGAAGTAAAAATTCACGATATTTCATTTTCTATTTGTTTTTCGGCAAAGTTGCACATATCAAAAGTTGTTTACTTTGTTATTTAGAGCAACTTTTGTTTCATTCACTTATGTCGTAAAATGAAGTAAATACAGGATATAAGCTAAATCTATAGCGGGTGTCGACGATTTTATTAGTACTTATTTAAGCGTTTTAAATATAGGCATACTATGACAAATGATGTTATGTTTTAGCCTTATCTATTTCGATTATTTAGTACTAAGTATGATTCGGATTAGTGAGATTATAAATCCCCCTCCCCCTTCGCCTCATTTATTTATTTTCCCTAGAAAATAACTTTGTTATTTATTTCCAATAGAAATTTAAACTATAAGAGCATTTCCATTATTTAATTTGTATAATGTATTATTTAAAAAAAAAATGCTGAATTTCCTCAAGGAGTGATAGTGGAAGTACTAGGGTATCAAACTCTGATTTTGGTTATATACTATCTTATTTCCTATATCTTCATGTTATTGAAACAATTATGTACTATCATAACAATTAAATGTTAATGTCATTATGACAAAAGACAAAATGCTCTTAATCTCGATATGATTGTTTAAAGTATTACTGAAGTTGCAGATACGGCTACGATCTCTTCCCCTCGACTAGCTTTTTGAATATAATTGAAATTATTTTTAGGGTAACACTATTATTTAATTCCATCAGGTAGATAAATTATTACAATAATATTTTGAATTAATAATTTAAGGAGAAGAGTGTGGATAGCTCTAATGCGAGAGCGGAAATAGACGGAGGCTAATAGAGTTAATTGAGTTTACTAATTTCCTGTGAAATGCTGGGCATTACGGGAAGTGATTACCACTGAGATCTACTATTATGAATATAAACTTACGTGCTAAACTATGCTTAAACTATATGTGCTCGGATTGGTTTTTGACAGGAAATAATTTTCATTATAGACGATATTTAATTGTAATAAATACTATCCATGATTATGGTTTGAAGTATTCAAAAAGGTGAGTTAAAAAGTGGCAAGGGATAGATTAGGAACACATTTTTATTTATTCTTCAAATATAAAATTTCTCATTTATAAGTCGCCTGCCTGACCCTCACAGCAAAACAATGCGCGCCGACGGGAAGTGTAGTTGTAAACATTGAAGCCTTGCCCAAAAAAATACTATCATCATTCAGCCTTAAATGATTTCCCGAGCGAAGCCGGGTACCTTAGCTAGTATATATATATATATATATATATATATATATATATATATATATATATATATATATATATTTGCCTGGCAATGTGGATGTTCTTAATGAGGCGTTAGAGGAAAAGTCTTATCTTGGTCGTGGAAAAAAGGAGATTGAAACTTCTTGGACACATCATAGGGAACAATGACTTCTTTAGTAATATATTTGAAAGTAAGGTTCTTGGGCATAGAGGAAGAGGAAGGCCTAGAAAATCCTATTTTGAAGAGTTCAAGCATCTTATAGACTTCGGTGTGTATAGTAAATATGAAAAGAGGTAGCTTCTGAGAGAACAAAATGGTTTCAACTATAAAGCCTAAGATCATGATGATGATGATGATGATGATGATGATGTGTGTGTGTGTGTGTGTGTGTGTGTGTGTGTGTGTGTGTGTGTGTGTGTGTGTGTGTGTGTATGTGTGTGTAATGCTGTACTGTGTGCTCCCTAACGTCCACAGATTCTATGTTATTGAAACCATACATCATGTTATACTAATAACTGGAAAAGAAATACAAAGTTATTTAACGTTCATTATCTGTTCAATCCGATTTGTGGGTAGATTGACCTTATGAGTTGCTTCGAAAAATAGTATATACTTAACCCATCTTGTTTTAAATGCAAACTACTTCTATTAATATAATATGCACGATTTCAAAAATTAACTAAGGTGTTTAGATGTTTTAACATCTCAGCTTTTATTAATCCATTCTACTAAGGATTTTCACATCAAGCACCTTAGGAAATAAATATCTCATCTATAGCTAACTATAAGTCTAATTTACTTAGGCTTATTACAGATCGATCACCACGGGGGAAATCTGCTCTTTAAATCAGCCCCTTTTAGCATACTTCCCTTGAGGAAAATCAGCTATTGAAGTCGTTACGATTTTCGAAATATGTCTCCAATTGTACCTCGATCCTACCCAAGAGATGACGAAAATGAGGTCTGTTCAAAACTGTATTTGTGTGTATATATATATATATATATATATATATATATATATATATATATACACGTATATTTATATCGGATATTTAGTCGATTTATGTGATAAGAAAGATCAAGTTCGTTAGCTGCTCAAATCGGACCAGAGGAAGGGGGGTTAAGAGGCGAGGAATTTCCAAAATTTGAAATATCTTTGTTACTATACGTTGGATTGAAAAATTCTATTGAAACAATCTTTATTTTCCGTATATCCAGTATTAACCAAGATATTCGGATTTTATTGTTTTACTCTTTCATAAACCCCCACTCCTGTTTGTGCCATATTAATAATTAGTTTTTATATAATGCAACACTTTTATTACAAGGATAAATACCAAATATTGTTTTCAACACACCTTTATTAAACGATATACAAACAAATACGTTCTGTTGATCCCCCCTCCCCTTCTTTTGTTCTTGGATTACTAATTTATAAAGTGATTGAGATTAAAATTATTCTGATTCATTGTAAATTATAGCACTAGCTAAAGTAAATAGTCTTCAATAAAATCAATATGTTATATTCTGATATAATTGGGTAATTGTTTTTCTTTCCGGTGAGAGGTTAGCTGAACCGTTAGATTTAATTCAGACGCTTCGTGTTGGGAAGGGAAAGATTTCTTACTACCGTTTGTATTTATTCACTTAATATTCAGTTGTATTGTGTTACCAGAATGTTGATTTATCTATTGTTAAACTTCGCGAGGGAAATTTGCTTAGTTTACGCAGCCCCTGCGTGACGGACTCTCATCTCTATCTTTCTGTTAGATCTGTACGCAAATTAGTTGCATTTTCACATGGTTCTTCTGGATCATAGACCGCAGTTTTTGAATTATGATTTGATGATAAATATTTGAGATTAGTATGTTTGTTCCTTCTTACACTTCTGCCTTTAGATCTCCTTTATTCTGCAGAGCAGTGCACTTGCAATTACCTAAGTCCTATATAAATTTTACGTTTTTTATGATGGCAAGGATAATAAAAAAAAAAAAAAAAAAAAAAAAATTCCACGTGAATCTTATTTTCAACTCCCTCTACATTGTGGGAGACGAGCACTTTATAACTGTAAGTAATCGACAAGTAGTTAGATTTAACAAATTCTATTTTTGTAGCTTAACATTAATAAATGTTTTAATGATAAATAAAATTATATTTGAAATTTTGTAAATTGGTGTTTATTGTTTTATAGAAACATTGGACCTGTAGAGGCGAAACTAAGCCTTCGAAACATGTAGTTATTATTATAATTTTTATTTTTATATTCTTTAATAATATAAAGTCTGTTGAAAAATGACTTTTCTTTGGAAGCCCTTTCCATTAAAAAATTAAGAATATTCAAATATTGGTTCCAAAAGATGTACAAAAAGGAAAATAAACTTTACGAATTAATGTGTCTTGTTAGCAAAACGTTTCTATGGGAATCTGCTTAGATTACAAAGATGTCTTCCTTCCTAAAATTTATATTTCATATCATTATCATACTTTAAATACGTGCATGTAATAGCATATTTCATAAATTGTTTCACTCTTTTGAAATGATCAAAACTGAGTAGAATATTCAAGCATATTTCTCTTAAGGGAAATCAACTATTGAGGCCCTACTGATAACAAGATTTTCAAAACATATCCTCAAATTTCCATCGATCCTGGCTTAGAGATGACGAAAATAAGATCCGTTGAAAATGTTATGTATGTGTCCATCTCTCTATCTATCTATCTATCTATATAGTCGTATGTATATATTATTATTATTTTGTTTTTTAACTCTCAGGTTTAACTGAATTTAATTATTGCGGGAAACGTAACCGAATGCCATTTATACATATTTATTTTTTGTTATTTTTAATGGGAATTTTAAAATTTAAGAACAATTTTTGCAGTTTCTAACAGAACTGGTTTCTGTTATAGTCTCATTATTTGCTCAGGTAAAGTGAAATATTTTGTTGCCTTAATTGTGGTCTTTAGAATTAAGCCATTTGTTATTATCACGACTGCAGTGATAGTGACAGAATCTAGCTTGTAAAAGAATTTTATTTCGATAGCCAACTCCTGGTACTTTCTTATTTTCTCGGCCTAAGACTTATGGAATTTCTTATCTTATCTTAGCGATATCAATGATTTCAGCTGATTTTTTCCCCCATTGTCAATGATAGCAATATCAGGCTTATTATGATAGGCAGTATGATTCGTCAGCACCCCAGTACATTTTTACATCGTCTTTTTCAAGCAACTTTTGAGGGATGTAACGATAATAAGGGACCTCACTATCCAGTATGCCGAATTTAGTAGCTATCGCCTGGTGGTATATGTTAGCCATATTTTTATGTCCCTACAAATATTCTGCCCCTGCCAATATTTCGCAAACTTCATTAATATGCCGAATCGACTCGCATGTTTTATTGCATATTCTATACTTATCGGAGACACTACTGTCTTTCAGTACGTAAGCTCGGGTAGAAACAATTTGGTCTTGGATAGTATTATAAACCCGTCGCTTTCTGAGAATAGCTCTCGAGACTAAAGCCAAGCCACAGACATTTCTTTATGTAAAAACGAATATAACAACGTTTATATAACATTTTATTTTCAATAATATTTGTTTATACAATTTTTCCATCCGACTTCTATTAAGGGAGATATTTCAACTCTCCGAAATTCCTCTTTACTCCTCCTCTCCCCACTATCCAGATTACAACCGTTAACGGGTTAGATTTTTATTTTTGCATAAAACATTTAAATATCCAGTTTAATAATGATCGAACAACAATTACGACTGCTAAAGCGTTAACAGATATATGTATATATATATATATATATATATATATATATATATATATATATATATATATATATGAAATTTTGAACAGACTTCATTTTCGTCACCTCCTAGACAGAATCGATTTTCATTTCAGGAAATTATTTCGAAAATCGTTTTATGAGTGCGACCACATAGCTAATTTTCCCTAAGGGAAATCTGCTAAAATTTCTCATTTACAAATATTACTTAAACTTATGTTTTACTGAAATATTACGTATGAATAATCCAAATTACCGTGGATACTCGTATGAGTATCACAATTTCGTTCCAAACAGGCTAGTCCAATAAAATTAATTTTTGATAAAAATACTTATTTGGGATGAGATTTCCTTCTTCGTCCATATATATTTAATTAAGTATTGTATAAATTATATTTTAAGCAAGAATAGTATTTTATCATGTCTTGAAAGGGAAAAGAGAAATAAAAATAGACTTTTATAATCCTAATTGTAGAAAAGGTTTTTCAATTAAAATTGAACTAAGTTTGTTTTGGGTATTTGCTAACTGCTTGTTAATGATAATTATTTTACCGGTAAAATTTAGATATCGTCCATTTTCCGTGGATAGAATATTACCTTCTATATATAACTTTGAGCTCCTTTTTAAATCAATTTTTTTGTGATCCAGAATCGTATTCCGGTAGAGGAAAACTGGTGTAGTTGAAGAGGATGGTTGCTTTGTACTGGATTTATTGTATAAGTTACTTGTAATTTATCGTCGAGTCAATATGAAGGAGAATGGACCATATTATAAGAATAAAATAGGTGATTTTTTTAAACATTTTATTTAGTAAAATAGAATGTCAAAGGAATTCTTTTTAAAATTTACAAAGCGTATTGTGCATAAGGAGAAGAGAATGAGGTTGAGTATATTGGTGCAGCTGTGGCGCGTAGGATTGGTCGAGCACCGATGATTGTCCTTGGTGCAAGTATTGGTGCAGGTGCAATGACTGGTGCAGTACGAGCTATAGCAATTGGTGCAGGTGCAATGGTGCGTGGAGCTGGTGCACCAAGTCCTTCCTTGTGGACGACGGCGTTGAATCCATTGACAGGGTCTGCGGTGTACTCTACGATCCTCCTCGAACCATCGGGCTCGATCAGGGAGTAGCTTCCCTGCACATTGTCACCATTCCTCGACTCTTGGGCAGACTTGGAGTCTCCGGTAACTGCATCATCGACTGAGTAGTTGTATTCGTACTGTGGGTTGGGGTCGTACTCTGCATCCTCCCTCCTCAGCAGCTGGGGCTGTACTGGAGCACGGGCTACTGCAATTGGTGTTGGTGCAACACTGCTCAGGTAAGATGCAGGTGCAATACCTCCAAGGTAAGGTGCAGCTGCTACACCTCGCAGGTATGGTCCAGCTCCATAAGCTAGGGGTCGACCATAGGCTGAAGGGCGCAGCAGAACCTGACCACTCGCAACTGCACAAAATGCAAGGACGGCGATAATCTGAAAACAGAATACCAGCAATATTGCATGAAATGAATAATCACAAAATCTAGGTTACACTAATGCAAGCATTAGTATTCAATTTAACACAATCCATAGCCATTTCAAAAACTTGCTGGTTTCATACAACCAGGAATTACCTTGCTCATGTATTCTCACTAACAGATGAACATTCCATTTAATTTCTGAGTAATTCTAAAAGTAGCAACAGTATTCAAATTTGAAATCAGACTAATAACTCAGCATTCTACATAAATGAATTACGTATGTTTCATTCCAAAATTCCATTATATATTGCTCCTGCTCATTAGACTACAAAATTGTCAAATTATAAAAACCAAATAACTTAACTGTAACCAATAGTCCTTTGCACAGGTCTCCTTTGATAAATATGTATAGGAAGAAAATACTAACGAGTCGAATCTTTATAAAATAATCATAGTTCCTTAAACTTCTGGGCTTTTTAACTGCCTTCACATTAATTGTAATCAAATATATTAATGCTACGAACCTGGCAGGGAAAATGTGCATGCAGCCTTAGTAGCAATAAGTAGGCGTTAATAAATAACATTTAACATTTTAATTGTTAATTTTCAGAACGAAGTATTTAAAATTGATCAAGTAAATGATTATTTAATGCAACGAATTGCTAAATTTGAAAATAGAGAGTTATATCACCTGCAAATACCAATAGAAATGAATGAATTTCATAAAAGGTT
The DNA here is from genome assembly GCA_019009955.1 of Riptortus pedestris. NCBI lineage: Eukaryota > Metazoa > Arthropoda > Insecta > Hemiptera > Alydidae > Riptortus > Riptortus pedestris. Next base: position 9,104,062 of record CM032229.1, read on the forward strand.
CTAATTAAAGTGAGTAGTAGAAGCAAATTTCAATAATAATTGTTCTACAATTTTTTACGGAGATATTTCGAATTTTCCAAATTCCCCCACAAAGCTCCCCTCCCCTCATTTCAAAGAATTAACGAACATAAAACCTTTGAATGTAGAACATTTCAGTTTTATAACTATCAAACGAAAATTACGACCAGTAGAGTATTAATTGACCAATAAATGAGTAAACCTTAATAGTTGATTTTAATTAGTAGAAATCTGCTAAAACTCAATTCTAGAAAAGGAGAAAATAATTCCAAATCTTTTATAGCTTTCTGAAGAAGCACAAGAAAGAAAACGTGAAACTTGTTCAGCTAAATATCTAAATCTTTAAATATCTTTTAAATAACATTTTTTGCTGCAGAACATTTCAGGTAACACAAATATTTGACAATTCGATTTATGCTAAAATTAAGACTCATACATCTTAGGGTGTTATTTTTTAACGCAGAGACAACCTAGACAACCACCGAAACATGAACATTCATTCCGATATAGAAGCAAGAAATAATTTGAGACTTGAGTCACCTCGCTTTGTGACGGCCATGGAAAATATATATATTTTAGGACGTTCCCCATAATTTTAAAATGTTTCATTTTTTTTTTACGAAGAAGAGGAACAGTAAGAGCATTAGTAAAACGCATGAAAGTTGTACATAGAAACCCAAAAATATTCGTTCAATAAGAAAAAGATTCTACAAAAATATTTAAACTTTAGTTATAAGGTTGACACATAGAGAGTTTAAATAACCACGAATGCATTTTCAAGAGAGTAGAGTCGACTCACCTTGATAGCCATGTTGGAAGTACTGAGAGGAGATGGCTCAGACATCCTTTATATACCAACTCCTGCTTACTCTGACCTTGTCATATAACACACTTATGCCTCATTTTCATGTACATCTTTAACTCATATATTTTTTATTTTATTTATTTTAAAAACTATAACTCCAATTCATTCAGGTCGTCTAGCATTTACTAACCTATAAATAGCTGTTTACTGAGGGTAAACTTAGAATATCCTTCGTTTCCATCTTGTTCTTGGATTTTAAACTTAAATGTGGGGTTACATAGTTGTGTTACGTAATAGTTTCCCACTTCATCTCTTTAATAAAATAAAAGGACTATCTCCTATATATATATATATATATATATATATATATATATATGTGTGTGTGTGTGTGTGTGTGTGTGTGTGTGTGTGTGTGTGTGTGTGTGTATTTTTGGGAGTAATGATTACTGAGAATATTATTTATATATATAAAAACCAATCCTGTTAAAATATTGATCCTCTTTGTTGAATTGAAATGAAATGGATACGTCGAATAGTTTGCTTTTCATAAAAAATAAAATTCTCCAATTTTATGTCAATTGATCCCCGTGTACATTACTGAACGACATTATTTATTATTTAATACATTCGTTATGAAATTAGGTCCATTTCCATGAATAGATGGTATAAAATTCATCCATTTTAATAATTATACACAATAAACTAATTTCGTAAATTATCTTAATATCACACTAAATATATAACATATATTTTTTTTTAATTTATTGACATGCAAATTTATTAAAGGATGTCAAGCTTTATAAATCAGAAACTTGTCCCACCTTAAAGAGACGATGTACCTCAGCACAAATTATTTTTGTAGTTATATTTAATAATTGTATATTTTTGAAAGTGTTCATCTTTTGTACAAAAACAGCCGCCATACATGAAGTTCTTTAACTTATTTTTAATCAAAGAATATTTTTTAAATGATTAGTACTTTCGGGCATAGCGTTAAAGAACTTTTCTCCTGAAAATGATTTGCTTTTCTCGAAGTATTTATGTTTGTTGTTGGGAGTTTGAAGCATATTGTTGTATCGTGTTTTATAATTATATATTACACTATTTTTGTAAAAAAAAAAAAAGTTCATGTTTTGTTGGGGAAAGTCATTATTTTTGACTTTTTAAAAAGTGAACGAGAGGAGCGTCTCAACTTTCTGTCTTATTACACCCTTCCTTATTGCTCTCTTTTGCAATATTAAAATATAATTTCTGGAGTTGCACTAACGCATTACTCCATATGTTAACCGGCTATAGAAATGTTCATGATATATTAATAACAGAGTTTCCATTGGAAGTAATTTTTTTTACAGATTTTAATAAGAAGCAAAGCGATTTTACTTTCTTACTCAATTCTTCAGTATATTTGAACCAATGAAGGCGTTTGTCAACAGTCAATCCTAAATCCTTTATCACGGGCATTCGTAAAATGTCCCGATTATTCGTTGTTATCACTCCTGAAGAATGGGAGGAATGGTTAATCCAGTTGTTTTCAACACGCTCATAGCTAGCTTGTTATCAATTAACCAATCAGATGGTGATTTAATAGTAACCAGAGCCATCTTGCTTCAGTTTTTCTGGGTCTGTACCTTTTATAATTATACTGGTTTCATCGGCATGAAGAATGGATTTTGTTGGTTAAAGTTTAAATTAAAAAAAACACTTTGTGTAAATTAAAAAAATTAATGAACCTAATGTTGATCCTTGGGGAACGCCGCAAGTAAATATTTCCTTTTATGAAATAATTTTATATCTACTGATATCATGAACTTCTACTTTCTGGTTACAGTTACAGAAAAAAGAGCGAGATAGTTGTTTTCATAAAACGCCACTTTTCTTCATCTAATTGTTACTTAAAAATAAAGCATGTAAGGGGCGATCACTATTTTGTACTTAAGCTTTGCATTGTATTCTTAGCACAAATTATTTTTACAATGACTGCTGTTCAACAGCGCTCTGACCCTTTCATTTGAAAATAATATAAAAAGACTTATTAATTTTATATTTTCCTTTTATTTAATATTCGCTTTTCTTTGATTTATAAGAAGTATCTTATAGCCTGTATGCTGATGACCTAATAATATACACTACATACTCATCACTTCCATACACACAAACATTAATGCAAGACACTCTTGATGAACTTTATAAATGGTGTTCTGTCACTGGTTTCAAAATATCTAGTGAAAAAACTAAATATATTATTTTTACACGTAAAAGGAAATACGAACTACCTATACTTACACTGAACACGACTCTAATAAACAAGACGGACAAACTCAAATTTCTTGGACTGACATTCGATAGAAAACTGACGTGGGTATCCCATTTAAAAGAACTCCTTGATAAGTGCAAAAAGAGTTTGAACTTATTGAGGATTCTTAGCAATACAAAATGGGGAGCAGACAGATGTTTAATGCTAACATTTTACCGTTGCTATACCAGGTCTTTACTGGACTATGGATGTATAGCATTTTCATCAGCCAGCTCAAATGCCCTTAAAATGTTAGACACTATTCACTACACAGGACTGAGAATAGCAACAGGGGCCTTCAGATCAAGCCCTGTAGAAAGCCT
>CM032229.1:9112500-9372500 GCA_019009955.1 Riptortus pedestris
TCGTTGCATAGTGGATACAGCCTTGTCACAGCAAGAACAATATAACATTTCTCCATCACTCCTGAATGTTTCGTTTGGAAACTCATGAAGATATTTTAAAACTCATTCTTTGTTTTTCCTTGCGACTTTCCCCATTTCGACAAAAATGAAAATTGAATTAATCACAAAATATAATTTTCAAATCGTGTTTGACAAGAGTGGCACGCACTTTACCACTCACAAATAAACTCTAATTATGAAATAAGTTTGGTTTTGTTTATTCAGAGCCAAAACCAAGGGAGATGGAATCACAGAATTGTTTTGTAGGGCTTGGTTCTAAGTAGCAATCAACAGTTTCAATAGAAGGGCCAATTCTTGTGAAAAAATTTCTTCATGCACTCGTTATTCAGTTTTGTTGTAAAGGAATAGAAAAATTTAAAAATTAGCAAATATGGAGTAAAGTCAAATATGTAATAATATGTAAAATTAAATTGGCTTAATTTGATCCCAATTGCGTTAAAACATATACTATGAGTTGATATAAGGTGATATCGAAGTCAGTAGCAAATATGTATTTACATAGGAATCCTAGCCCTATTGATAAGACTTGAACTCTCACTTACCTCGTTTAAAACTTCCTTGTTGGATTTTGATTCAGTCCAACTTGTTCCAGTGATTCTAAGTAGAATCCAGTTTCAGGTCCATGGAGTAGAATCCTTCCCATACTTCCAACCTATTATATTCCCTTTTGTAGAGAGCCCAGTTTCGCCCCCGTAAAGCAGTACACTCCATACGAAAGACTTACTAAACTTTTTGTTTCTTCCTCACTATTATAACTTTTGTTTTATATGCGTTTATCTTCAAATTAAACTGATCCAGGACGTCATTTTGGACTCACGACATTCTATTCATCTCTACTCCGGACATACCACCAGTGCAATGTCACCAGCAAATCTGATGCAATGAATGGATTTACTTTTAATCTGTATGCCTTCGGTAGTGTCATTCATTTTCATTCTTTCCTATTCAACGAACATATTGAACAGATAAGGTAACTGAGGACATCCTTGTTTTACACCTTTAATTTAATTCTTGCTTCCTTTTAACATTGATTAATAAAGATTTGTATACTACGATTTTTGCTTACATTACAAACTAAAATTCGGTCTTTCCAATCTGTTCATAATTTAAGAATGCAGTTCAACATCAGTTTCAGTTAGCCGTATCAAAACTATTTAAAACACACCTCACATTCTCATATAACTAGGGAACAATTAAGTATAAAAATTAAAGGAAGAAGAGAAAAAGATTGCGAAGATTCTAATAACGAAGTATATTAAAATGAAGTGATATTAAATATTCTCAGGTTATATCATTCAGTGCAATTGATGTGGTGCAAAACGTTGAATATATGTTTTGGTTAAATGATTGATTCTACTCTTATTTGGCAGACAGTTTTGGTCATGAGATATGTTGGAGTAACTAATCTAACTAACTCTCTGTAAATATCTAATTCATTGTAGTATTACGGATAGTATCACTTATTAATTTACAGATATATTTACCACAAAATGGTGCCTTATGGAGATTTTCTGCCTTCAGATTCATATTCAGCATTCCTCAAAACACATAAGAAAGTTTCATTTTTTGTTGAAGGGAGGACTTTGATGCATAATAGTATTATTTAACTTATCGAATCAAAACCCTTATTATAGGAATTTTTGTTTTAAAGAAATATTTTTTTGATCTTAGCTTATAAAAAATTATGGTTTCGCTTTGTTTTAATACAGCATTATATTATATTATGTGTGATGACCTTCAATAAATCCCAAAACCTCCCATAAAAATGGTAAGTATTTTATTCTTCCATTCATAAACTGTAAACTCACCAAAATTAGGAAAACGCCCGTTTTGCATTACCACTTTGCACAAGACAAGCTATTAACTCTATGCCACACTTATTGGTATGTAAGTACAAAAGATAATCTTTCTTAAATGTATTTACATACAATAATTAATCGTTTTTCTTCATAACATTTTAGGGAAACTAAACATTTATATAAAATAATAATGAAATGTAAAGGGGGTGGGATTCCCTTGAGGTTTTATATCTATTTTTCTCGATTACCAAGTTTTTATTAATTTATAACAAAAATATATTCTATGTAGTAATTAATTATCAGCCAGATTTCATGAAGCAAGAGGTTTTATTTTCCTTTTCTTTCCAGTAGTTGGTAGCTTACCTAAAATATGGAGCGCATCTTTAACTGAAACAAACATGTATATTCATGTATACATTTACTCGTTGACTATCCCCAATTTATAGGCAGATGTGCCATAACGTTCTTTTTTTTCGAAATAAAAACTGTGGTATAAAGTGAGTCTTCGTTAAAAATCTGTCAGCGAGAGATCATTCTGAAGGAAAGAGTTCAACGACCAATATGGTGGCAATAACAAATATAGATCAGACCGGTATTATATATGAGCCCGTGATACATTAGAAACTGTCTCAAGGTCGGCCAGTTTCTCCTTCATCAGCTTATCCACTGCTCCAGATGAGCAGCTCAACAGGTCATTAGCCTTCATGCTCTGAGCTCTGTTTTGATTTCAGTCCGTTTCCTGTTCGTCCTAAGGCCGAGCAATCCCACGCTGAGAACTTCCAAGTCACGGTTCTGAGAATAGAAAAGTTCCTCAACCAGGGTCTGCGTAAACTGAGCAGATTTCTCAAGTGAAGTTTAAAAATAGATGAATCTTCATACAGCTAACACAACACCACCGTCAATATTATGTAAATAAATACAAACGTTAATAAGAAATCTTTCAGTCTGTTTTAATAACCTACCAAGGAAGAGGCTAAAAAGTAAAAGAACAGGTCTGCCAGCTTCCCGCCGTAAAGAAAAACAATTACTGAAATATATCAGAATAAAACATATTAAGTTCATTGAAAACTATTTACTATATCTAGTACTCTTATTTATAATGAACCAGAATAATGTTTATCACAGCATAATATTTGCACGTATCTCGTATAATATCCTTCCTTTTTACATAAAACGACTAAAAATCGAGTTTGGTAATGATTAAACAATAATTGCGACCGCTAGAGCGGTAACAGACATATATATATATATCGCGTCATGAGTCAGAGAAATTCCGAAATCTTAGGTTATGAACTATAAATAATTATTAATTATTAGCTAATTAATGATATGAGTTAAAATAAATATCAGCACTTCATGAGCTTCAATTTGGCCTAGTCTTGGTTAGCTCAGAGCAGACACCACTCTCGACTTTAGAGTTTGCACTGGCAAGTAGATAAAAACTCATATAGATAACCAATATATATATATATATATATATATATATATATATATATATATATATATATATATAGACACACACATGTGATCTCAAATCACTACATATTCCCTATTTCTGTATAAAAAACAAATGAGTAGAAAGGGTACGAATAACATAACCTAATGCTTGAGATACGAAAAACGTCAGTCACGCAGGGGCTACGTAAACTAATAAGATTTCCCGGGTATGTGGTATGCCACGTATTTGTATTTATTTAAAACAGCAAAAGTTCAATAAGAACAGTATTTGGTACTTATTCTTCAAATAGTTTACTTCATAATACAACAGCTTATTGTTAATATGACATAAGTAGGAGGGGGGGGGGCTTACTGAAGGCCAAAAACTATAAAATGCAAATATATCAGTGAATAATCGAGATAGTGAAAATACGTACAACACAACATTTATAGAACATTACATTTGCAATATTATTGGTTTTATACAAATTTTTAATCCAATGCATAATAATGCTGATATTAAGATTTTTTGAAATTCCTCCCCTCTGTGCTCCCTTCCACTGGTCGGATTTCACCCATTAACGAACTTAATTTTTCTTTTTACATAAGACGATTATATATTGAGTCTGTAACGATTAAACCAAAATTTCGACCGCTATAGCGGTAACAGACAAATACACACACACACACACACACACATATATATATATATATATATATATATATATATATACATATATGTGTGTTTGTGTGTGTGTGTGTGTGTGTATACAATTTCGAACGGACCTCATTTTCGTCATCTACTATGTAGGATCTATGGACATTTGAAGAAATGTTCCAAAAATCGCGTCATGAGTACAATCTCAATTGCTTAATTCCCTTATGGAAAAACTGCTAAAAAATGCATAGAAAAACAATTACCGGCCATCAAAAGTTTAATATTTTACGATCCGACTAATAATAACGAAAACAATTTGAATTTTGGAATCCCCCCTCAAAACAACTTCTAATCTAGGTCCCATTTCAGTCAATAACAAACATCATATTAATTGTTGACTGAAACGGTTTTATATCGAGTACGGTATAGATCGAACCAGAACGTAAAATATTAATTGATGACGTCAACGAATTAGAATGCATCTCATGCATTATAGATCTCATGAACACATTATTTGTTATTGATACTTAGAACAAAGTAGTCTGTGATATAACAGCTTATTGTTAATGCAACATGATTAGGGGCGAAATATCGTTATTTTTAATTTCAGACCTTCCTTACAAACCCCACTCTTCCTCGTCCCTAGAAATGTTTGTTCAGCTTCTTATCTTGGAGGAGTTAGTGCAAATACATACACCGAGTTTCGTTTAGTTCGGTTGAATCTTTTGTGCCAAATAAAATTGTTGACTCCCGCTATAGTTTTTAGTGTATATCGCATTTATACTTCGGTATAAGACAAAATGGTATATGACAAAAGTTACTTTAAATAACAAAATAAACAATTTTTGTTATGTGCATATTTGCCGAAAAATCAATACGAAAGGACATAACGCTATTTTTAATTTCAGGCCTCCCTTATAACCCCCACTCCTATTTGTCTCAGAAAATATTAATATAGTCTAAAGTTTAAGTAGGGTTAGTAGTAATGTACATACCAAGTTTCATAACATTCGGTTCAGCTGTTAATGCGTGAAAAGGTAACAAACAAACAAACCAACAGGCACGAAAGAAACTAAAACCAGCTATGGTCATGTGAAACGAAAAAGTATCGTGAAATTATGAAAAATAAAATCAATGTGCAGACAGAGGTTACTTACAGAGGTAGGATGAGGAAATTCTTGGAAAGTCGCGTCATGAGAGCAACCGCAATTGCTAATTCCCGTTACGGGAAATCTCATAGTAACTAATTCCATGAAATTCTCATTACATTTTCAAATAGAGCTTTATGAGTTTAGGTTCCAGGAATTTGTCTATTTTTCTTTTGGAATTGACATCAAAATGATTTATCATTAAATTCAGAAGGTAAACAATAACTGAGTCTAAAAGATTTTCTGTCACGCAAGGGCTATGTGTAATTAGCAGATTTCCTACCTGCAGACTGCAAGACACTGTTTTTTTAAACTATCTTCTTGTGAAACGTTTTAGCTTAATTTCCGGTTCGTCAGTGGAAACATACTTGTCTCATTAAATTTTATTTTGTAATGCACACCCAATTTTCCACATTGCATTCATAATAACGTTTACAGAAAAAAAAGAGTATTTGACTCGGTAAACTACAAGTTCTGTATTTAGAGGGGGCGGGGTTCGAAAGGGCTTAATATCTCCATTCTTATGCGTCTGATCGAACAATTTTATAGAACCAATCTTATTGAAAAATTCATATTCTATTAACGTTGTTCTATATTTTCTTCTGTGTCATGAATATTAACCGAGACCTTTGGATTTTTTTAGTTTTCGGCTTTTAGTAAACCCCCACACCTTCTCATGGAATATTACCTATAAGCTGTTATCCCATGAACCACTTCATTCCAAGGATAAATATTAAATACTGTTTTCATTGAACTTTCCGAGATACATAAAAGTCCGTCACGCAGGGGCTGCGTAAACTAAACAGATTTCCCACGTGGTTAAGCAATAGAGAAATCTGCCTAATAACAACTGTAGTAGTAAGAAACCTCTAAACCTAAACACATTATTTAGGGCGTAATAACCCAGTAGTTTCTAGCCCCAAAAAACAGTTAACCTAACCTCTAAACCTATTCACGAGGGACGAATAGTTATGGAAACGGCCACCAGAGCTCTCGGCGGAAAGTCCGAACAGCCTACTGGTAACCACACGCAGATTACAAATGCAAATATCTCGGTTAATATTTAAGATACAGAAAAAATGTATAGAACAATATTTATAGTACATTTTATTTACAATAAGATTTATTTTATACAATTTTTCGATCCGACGCATAATAACAGAGATATTTTGAATTTTCAAAAATCCCCCCTCTAAACCCCCCTCCCACTGATCCGATTTCAGCCATAACCGAACTTGATCTTTCTTTTTACATAAAACGATTAAATTCCGAGTTTGGTAACGATCAAACAAGAATTGCGACCGCTAGAGCGTGAACAGAAAAATATACCTATATATATATATATATATATATATATATATATATATATATATATCTATATATATATATATATATATATATATATATATATATATATATATATATATATACACTTTTTCATTTTCTTCACCTGCTGGGTACGATCGATGGACATTTGAAGAAAAATTTCGAAAATCGCGTCATGAATACGACCTCAATAGCTGACTTCCCTTCAGGGAAATCTGCTAAAAGTTCGTTCCGTGATGACGCGTCATGACGTCTCCAATTGAGATTTTACGTTCTTGTCTCGTTTTAGTCAACACTAAAGATCATTTTTAATGACTGAAATCGGAATTGGAATAGTTGAGGTATTGAAGGGGAATTATAAAAGTCAAAATATTTCCTTATTATCAAATAGATCTTAAAATGTTATATAACCAATCTTGTTATGACTATTGATGCTCTACAATTGTTGGCCAATAAAAGTTTTACGTAACTCGTATATACATCGACTTATTATTACTTTTGTGTTTTCATCGTTCAATACCCGCCTCCCAATATAAATAGAGAATTTGTGGTGAGACGAGATCACAAGTATGTTACACCAGCTCGTGGGAAACTTGCTTAGTTTACGCGACTCCTGCGTGACGGAATTTTTTTATTAGGCAGGATATCGTATTCCTGTTGAGGAGTTCATATTCAGAACGTGAATCATGTAAAGTGATAATAAAGTGAATGAAGGAGAAATAGGGTTTCTATTAATTCAGCCCATTTGCCTAATCTATATATATATATATATATATATATATATATATATATATATATATATATATATATATATATATGTTTGCGAAATTCTACGATAACTTTTCGTTTCACATGTCATAGACACCATAACTGCATTTTGTTTCTTTTGTGTGTGTTTGTTTGTTTATTTGTTACCTTTTCACGCATAAACGGCTGAACCGAATTTTATGAAACTTGGTATGTATATTACTACTAACCCAAATTAGAATTTAGGCTATATTAATATCCTCATAGACGAACAGGAGTGGGGGTTATAAGGAAGGCCTGAAATTAAAAATAGCGATATTTCGTTTTCTATTGGTTTTTCGCCAAATATGAACATAACAAAAGTTGTTTACTGTGTTATTTAGAATAACTTTTGTTATGTACACTTTTTTCGTATACTGAAATATAAACGAGATATACGCTAAAACCTATAGCGGAAGTGAACAATTTTATTTGGGACAAAAGACCCAACCGAAATAAATAAAACTCGGTATGTGTATTAGCACTAACGCTTTCATTATAATAAGCCATACCAACATTTCTAGGGACGGGCAGGAGTGGGGGTTGTAAGGGAGGCCTGAATTTAAAATACCGGTATTTCGTTTTCTATTCGTTTTTCAGCAAATATGAACATAACAAAAGTTGTTTATTTTGTTATTTAGAGTAACTTTTGTTATATTCATTTTTGTCTTTTAACAATGTATAAACTAGATATACACTATAAACTAAAGCGGGAGTCAACTATTTTATTGGGCGCTAACGATTGAACCGAACTCGGTATGTCAATTAGCATTAATTCTTCCATGATTATAAGCTATATTAAAATGTTTAGGTTAGAACGGGAGTGGGGGTTATAAGGGAGGCCTGAAATAAAAATTCGCGATATTTCATTGTCTATTTGTTTTTCGACAAACATGCACATAACAAAAGTTGTTTACTTTGTTATTTAGATTACCTTTATTTTTTTATACATTTCTCCAGGGACAATGTGTTGAGCAAGTAATTTGCGTAGAAATATTGATATTTTCAACAATTCATTCCTAATTGAACTATCAGGTACCTCAGCTGGGAAAATTAATTCAATTCAATGCAAATATTTTGTCCTTAATAGCTGAAATCTATGCATAATGCACAGGAGACGGGAAATATGACAATTTGGAGGACAGTGAAGACTTACATAAAAAATTAATTTTATTATTAACAAATGCCAACAACGGGTATTAACCCTAAACACTGGACGGGTAAATGTCAAAAATTGTGAAGAGCCTTGCCAAAAAAATACCATCACCATTCATCCACAAATCAATTCCCGGGCGAAGCTGGGTATCTGAGCTAGTATTGATATAAAATTTAAGTGCTATTTCAGGAAGCTAGCTAGCTGAGGATAGATACTTAGACTTACAGGAAATCTGATAATACAAGTTGGCTTTTATCTATTTATTTATATATTTAAAATAAAAATGCATTAAGTTTATGCATGAGATAAATGATAAATTAATTTTAATTACTTGCAAAAATAAAAAAAAATAAAAACATAAAAGTACATACATTAAATGTAATAGTCATTTATTTGTAATATTGGCTAATTATAATGCCATATAAAAATATGTACTTGTAAGGGAGAAGATATATGTTTATGTAAAATAGTATATAACGAAAATAGCGTATATACTATTATTATAAAGAATAATTAAGTACATTGCCAGTATTAAAATATGTACAATAGTTATTAATTATTGGCCAAATATAAAGTTAGTTAAAAATATTAAGCCAGTAGTAAAAAGTGTAAATAGGTACAACGTAACTCGTGTTACTATCATACATCTTTAAATAAATATAAATAAATAATTATGTATTTATAGATTTAGTTAAGAAATAATTGTATAGAAAATTAGTAAATTTAATACCCTTAGTATATGTCTAGAACAGTATTTACAATATATTAGTTGATATTATTTAAGACATAGAGGAAAACAGGGACTTGTAAACAGCATTATACAACTATAAAGGGCATAGTATCCTAGCTGTTGATTGCCCAAATCATATTAATTCTAATCGTCAAGTGCTATTTCCTAAGCGGTAACCAAACGCACATAGCTAACCTGAGCCCTAAACGGCTAGTCTGCAAAATATTTAACTCCTATCTTAGAAGAGATGGATATAAAGAGGCTTTATGCAGGAAACAACGATTTTCTAGACTTCACTAGTTGTTCATCTTTAAGCGTTCTTTGCCATTCACTTAGCTTTATGCTAGAAGAAAAATATTTATTCTTTTAGTCTCATATTGAAAACTTTAATCCGGATCAGCGGGGTATTTCCTTGTCGACAATTATGCAAACAGTTGGTTGCCATACCGGTTTGACGGTGGGCCGGTTCTAGTTTTTCTGGTCCCATCCGGAGGTAGATCACCTTGCCTCGTCCTGACCTTTCCACCAGGAGTCCGGTCATCTCCCGTATCCTATTTAACGGAGATATCATCAATAAAAACCACGAGTATCTGCACCTCGTTTTTCATATCATTAAAAATGTCCTTGGTCCCCTTTCGTCACTCGACTCTATATTCCCACCTCTCAATTTAGAATCAAACGGGATACTGCATTTATTGCACATAAATTAGTAGCAACTTTATATTCTATTTATAAGAAGATATATCTTAAGAGAAATCAGCTATTGTGGTTCTTCAAATCTTCAGTTGGATTTAAAAAGTCCGTCACGCAAGGGCTGCGTAAACTAAGCAGATTTCTCCCGTGCTGGTATGACACACTATTCATCACATCTAGTCTGACTGAAAACAAGACGATACGAATTACTCGCTAAATATTTAAGAAACGAAAAGAAATGTATAGAAGAACAATTGTAGATCATCAATAGTATAACAAAATTGGTCCACCCCTTTAAATCTCCCACCTCCCTAATTCCTGGTCCAATTTCAGCAAAAAAAAATATGGTCTTTAGTGATGACTGAAACAGTTAGATATCGAATATAATGTAGATGAAATAAACGTTTTCGAGACATGAACGTACACTATTAGCATGTACTTCGAATAATAAAGGTAGCTTGAAAAGAATATTTGGTATTTAAGCCTAGAACAAAGAGGTTCATTACGTACCAGCTTACTGTAAATATAACATGTGCACGAGGAGTAGGGGTTACTTATGGATGAAAACTAAAAAAATCCAAATATCTCGGTTGAAGTTCATGATAATTGTTATCTATTACCGAACCTTTTTGCTACTAAGGTGAATTTCGAAATTTCTAAATATCTATTATTATACTTCGAAGCGATGGAGGCAATGTTATTGAAAATTTAATGTATTTTGTTGTGTACGTGTTTAAATATATTTTGTTTAAATATATTTAAGCACGTACACAACAATTTAATTATATGTTTAAAATATATTTTGTGTGTACGTGTTTCCTCTATCTATTATATTAACCAAGATATTAGTATTTACTAGATTCTAGGCTTCAGCAGACCCCCACTTTTAGTTACTGCTGTTTAAAAATAAGAAAATATCTCATGAAATATCTTCTTCCCGGCATTAATACCAAATATTGTTTACAACTGGCTTTTTATTAACTGAAATACAAGCCAATAGTTAGTGTGATGACTTCATACATTACAATTAACATGAAGAAATCCTGCTTAGTTTAGGCAGGTCCTGCCTACGGGTTCGTACGTTTTCCAAGAGTGCAATATCTTTTCTTGGGTTTTTAAAAGTGACTAGGATTAACAACAACAACAATAATAATAACAATAATAATTGTAACATAATAAAAGTCCGTCACGCAAGGACTGCATAAACTAAGCAGATTTCCCTCGTGACGTTTTACAATAGAGAAATCTGCGAACTAATAACCGGAGTGGTAACAAGTCTCTAAACTAATTTCAGGAGAGCCTAACAGTTATGGAATCGGCCGATCTAGAAAGTTCCGAATAGAGCCGACTTCAGCCGATTTCATCTCCCTTAACCGCACTCATTTAATAAAAATGCAAATCGAATAATATTCAAGATAAAGAATAAATGTATATAACAATATTTATAGCAAATTTAATTTGCAATAACATACAAGTTTTCGATCCGACGTATAATAACGGACATATTTCGAATTTTTCTAAAATCCCCCTCTTACCCCCCTAAATCTGCTAATACCACTGTCAGAAACCTTCTTTTCCAATTGCACACTGCAGCCTCTTTTCATCATGAAGTAAAATAAAGATATTCTCCTTTGAAGTGCCGCCATGGAAGGGAACCATTAAGCCTTGTTAGACAAACGCATCCGTAAATTGCAATTAATGGCCACCAATTACTAATTTGATGTAAGCTCCATTTCCTTTGATGTAGCCGCTCGTTCTAGTTTCTGCAAAAACGCGCGTTAACCTTGCGGTTTTCTGAAGTTCAAGGAGAAATTTAAGGAGATTTCCCTAAGATGAAATTGGTACACTCTTCCCTAACGGGATGTGCTGCAAGATAATTCAATGAATTACAAACCAACTTTCCGAGAGGAAGTGCGTTCCCAAATATTATTCCATACTTGTTTCTATTCCCTGTTTTTGTTACACTAACACTACAATAAAATATGTATGCTACCGTACTCTTGCCATTGAGTGTGTTAGTTACATTAATATTAGTTTTACGGCGTTAACTTCCTAACAGAGCTTACAAAGTAATAAATTGAAATTTTAGTTACTTATCTAATTATTTATTTAACTCGGTGGGAACGGAGCTGCCATTTTTTTTTGTTGACAGAAAGGAAATACCATTTACAAAATCTTCAAGGCGTTTTAAAAATAAACATTCGGGCAGAACCTAAATTCATTGCAATAATTTATGCGATTATTATTCTTTATTTAAAAAAGTCCGTCACGCAGGGGCTGCGTAAACTAAGCAGATTTCCCACGTGAAGTTTTACAATAGAGAAATCTGCCTAATAACAACTATAGTAGTAAGAAACCTCTAAACCTAAAACATTATTTAGGGTGTAATAACCCAGTAGTTTCTAGCCCCAAAAAACAGTTAACCTAACCTCTAAACCTATTCACGAGGGACGAATAGTTATGGAAACGGCCGCCAGAGCTCTCGGCGGAAAGTCCAAACATAGCCTACTGGCGACCACACGCAGAATACAAATGCAAATATCTCGGTTAATATTCAAGAACAGAATAAATGTATAGAACAATATTTATAGTAAATTGAATTTGCAATAAGATTTATTCTATACAATTTTTCGATCCGACGCATAATAACGGAGATATTTTGAATTTTCAAAAATCCCCCTCTCCCACTGATCCGATTTCAGCCATTAACGAACTTGATCTTTCTTTATATATAAAACGATTAAATTCCGAGTTTGGTAACGATCAAACAAAAATTGCGACCGCTAATCGACAAATATATATATATATATATATATATCTATATATAATTTTGAACGGACCTCATTTTCGTCATCTCCTGGGTAGGATCGATGGACATTTGAAGAAATGTTTCGAAACTCGCATCATGAGTACGACTTGAATAGCTAATTTCCCTTAAGGGAAATCAGCTAATTAATTTGTCGGCAAGTTACTGCATAGCTTCTTAGGTGGTATGCAATTATACATCATATACTAATGAATACGATTATTGACGTCCCCCTTTTGCAACTAAGGCTAATTGGGACGGGTTATCTACAGGTTACCACCCTTTTCTAGCCAGAGTGGAACTAAGGATTTTAGTTTATAGATTATTATGCATCGACCTCGCGAGAGTTGTTTGTGCCTAGGTGGTTATTTATGCCTCAAAAGTCTATATTCGTTAACCTTCCTTTCGTTAGGTAGTCCTTCTCTTCAGAGATGCCGCCCACTCCTTAGTCCTCCGTCATCCTCGCCTGTGTTGCATCTCTCCTATTTTTCTCTAGCCCGATCATCTGACAAATAACAAAAACACAGAAGTATCTTTTTTGTTATTAAGGTCTTCCTCATGAAGCGATTTTCCAAATTTTTATTCCAATGTCCATCGATCCTATATTGGAGATGATGAAAATGAGGTCCGTTCAAAATTATATATATACGATATTTACGATGTTACATGCATAATCATTCAGTGATGACGTTATCGATTAAGATTTTACGTTCTTTTCTGAAAAATCTTGTGATCTATACCATACTTGACGTTCACCGTTTCTGCGCGCCTTCTTTGTATTAATTCGTACAAAATGTCAGTGGGACTAGACGGAGGGTAGATTAAAGTTGTCGTTTAATTATTAATACTGGATAATATCAGTAAAATGAGTCACCTGGTGTAAGCTAAGGAGGGATGACTATCTAACAACTCTGGCTTTGAGTAGAATTTCCTTCACTCGTGCCTTCAATGGTGGGAATTTTCCAGAGAATGCCTTTATTGTCGGATGTTCTGATGCAGTCAACGGGGAAACTACTGGATTTTTTGTTGTTACCTTCTCATTCTCTTGTCATTTACCGTGAAAACCTTGTATCCTGTCCAAAGAGAACAATTAGTAAGTGTGGCCTGTTGATACTATATTATATTTGAGGGGAACATGATTCCATGGTGGTCGTTTTGTCAAAGGTTGGGTGGGGTTTTAGTTAATTTTGAAGTGACCACCATAGAAGGCTCGAACTTATGAGATATTGTTTGTTATCCTTTGAAGTGGTGTGTTTGAAGTTCAGCAATTACAGTTCGAAGAATTTCATTGTTTCCATCATGCAACTTAGATGAATTATCTGTTTTGATTCTCCTGGATTCTGATTCCAAGTATAGGCAAGTTGCTCAACTGTAGATCCAGGTTCTATATGTGCAGTAAAGGGAAGAGGGACTAGACGAGAGGAAATAGCTCAGGAAAAATACCACCAGATGCCAGCACAATTCAGAGACAATTCGAAATTAAGTTCACAAAATATAATTTATTTAGTTAATAATTAATTGTACAGAGACATATACGCAGTTATAGAATATATAACTGATTTTGTTGTGCTTTTTTAATTAGTTTTTATATCCCTAATTTGTTTTCTATAGTTAATCCAATCTATCCCGCTAATTGTGTGATGACGGAAAAGTGACATATTTTTAAATCATTTTCAGCCCTCAGTTAATATCTATTCCTACTTATCTATCTATCTATCTATCTATCTATCTATATATATATATATATATATATATATATATATATATACAATAAAATTGTAACCTCTCTCTGTACATTGGTTTTTTATGCGAAATTTCACGATAACTTTTCGTTTCACATGTCATAGACACCATAACTGCATTTTTGTTTCTTTCGTGTCTGTTTGTTTGTTTTTTACCTTTTCACGCATGAAAGGGAAATATAGAACCTGGATCTACAGTTGTGTAACTTGCCACTGTATACTAGGAATTAGAATCCAGGAGTATCAAACAGATAATTCATCTAAGTTGCATAAATGAACAATGAAATTCTTCGAACTGTAATTGCTGAAATCAAGCACACACTTCAAAAGATAACTATATCTCATAGTTCGAGCAACCTACGATAGTCACTTCAAAATTAACAAAAACCCCACCCAACCTTTGACACGACGACCAGCAAGGAATCATGTTCCCCTCAAATATAATATAGTATCAACCGCACATGATTGATCGGCCACACTTGCTAATTGGTCTCATTGGACAGGATACAAGATTTTCATGGTAAAGAACAATAGAATAAGAGGGTCACAACAAAATTCAATAGTTCCCCGTTGATTGCATCAGAACACCCGACAATAAAGGCATCGTGTGGAAAATTCTATTCACAGGCATGTCTGAAGAAAATTCTACACAATGCCACAGTTATTAGATAGCCATCCCTCCGTAGCTTACACCAGGTGACTCATTTTACTGATATTGTCCAGTATGAACAACAACTTTAACCAACCCTCCGTCTAGTCCCACTGACATGTTGAACGAATTTAGACAAAGAAGGGACAGAAACAGTTAAACGTCAAGTATAGTATAGATCACAAGATTTTCCAGACTAGAAGGTAAAATCTTAATCATTGACGTCATAATTCAATAAATATGCATGTACCATCGTAAAGCTGTCATAAAAACAAAATTTGATTTAAGCGCACAATAAAGAGGCGTTACAACATCATATACAACATCTTATTGTTTTTATGACATGAATGAGGGTTTATTGAAGGCTGATAAAAAAAAATCCGAATACCTCGGTTAATATTTATATTAGAAAAAATTGATATATAGAACATTTGTACACAATTAAATGTGCAATATGATTAGTTTTGTACATTTCGATCCAATTAAGTAATTCTATCGCTCTAAACCTCAATCCCCTCTGACAGATTTCAGTCGTCAACGAACTTGATCTTTAATTTTGCATGAAACGCTTATAAATAAAGTTTAGTAACGATAAAACAAATTTAGGATTATTATAATAAAATGATATAATTAATTCCCGAATATCCTTTTTAAAAATCTCTATTTCTTAATTCATGTGTAAATAACAATCGTCGTTGAAAGTTTAAACCATATATATATATATATATATATATATCTATATATATATATATATATATATATATATGTATATATATATCCAGAAGTAGTGCTTACTTCTATCTTACAGTGGGGTCACTGTTTAACTAAGATGGCTTATCAAGGCCACGTTGACCCAGCTCTCTGCTCAAATGGTCAAAGTCTCTTCTCTGTTATAGTGAATTTTCACGAGCTCACTGGCCTTTCCATATGGCCCAGTTACTAACTAGGTTTTTCTAATTCGGGATCTATCTAAGTCCCATGCCTCGTATTCTCAGTGCACACACGCATGTTACCGAGCGGGATGATAATTATTAAATTACTAAAATGGCTATAAAAAAATAGGGGTTGGTTATAAAAAAGTAAAAATTTAGGGTTGTATGTATTTTTTAATGCCACATTATAAAAAAATAAAAACAAAAAATTTCGACCAAAAATTAAAAAAAAAAATGTTAAGGGTGAACAACCCTTATCAATTAGGGGTATGAAAAATAGGTAGTAGCCGATTCTCAGACCTACTGAATACGCATATAAAATTTGGTAAAAATCGGTAATGCTGTTTCGGAGGAGTACGCTAACTTACATTGTGACATGGAAATTTTATATAATATATATATATATATATATATATATATATATATATATATATATATATGTGTGTGTATATATATATATGTGTGTGTGTGTGTGTGTGTGTGTTTGTGTTTGTATATTCTTCAAATTTTATGGAATAAATGATATTATTTTGTGCTTTTAGCAGATTTCCCTAAAGGGACGCGAGTTTCGAAAAATATCTTCAAATGTCCATTGATCCTACCCAGGAGATGACGAAAATGAGGTCCGTTCAAAATTATATATACAAAATATATTTGTCTGTTAATACTCTAGCGGTCGTAATTTTTGTTTGATCGTTACCAAACTCGGAATTTAGTCGTTTTATGTAAAAAGGAACATCAAGTTCGTAATGGCTGAAATCGGACCAGTAGGAAGGGGGGGGGGGTGTTCAGAGGGTGGGATGTTTCAAAATTCAAAATATCTCCGTTATTATGCGTCGGATCGAAAAATTGTATAGAATCAATCTCATTGTAATTTACTATAAATATTGTTCTATACATTTATTCTGTATCTTGAATATTAACCGAGATATTAGCGTTTGTATTGTGTGTGTGGTCGGCAGGAGTCCGCCAGGACTTCCGGACCTTCCGCCGAGAGCTCTGGTGGCCGTTTCCGGAACTATTCGCCCCTCGTGAATAGGTTTAGAGATCCCTTCCTAGAGAATAGGTTGAGGTTACTTACTACTACAGCTGTTATTGGGAAGATTTATCTACTGTAAAACTTCACGTTGGAAATCTGCTTAGTTCACGTAGCCCCTGCGTGACGGACTTTTTTTTAATTCCACTTCTCTATTACTTTACTTGGGTAACTATTTTTTTTTAAACAATAATCTAAGTTTACTTTTTATCTCCTAAAAAATTGTGTGGATGTTCTGTTTAATGCTGTCAATGATCTATTATAGGTCATAAGCTTTTTAAAGCACAATGGGTGGTTAGAGTAATAATTGAATATTGATGCAATATATAGTAAAAAATTATTAAGAGATGTGTTAAATTAGTGTTATTAATATTTTATTTTTTTTTTTAAAGGAATAGCCCCTGAAGAGGTGGTAAATAAGCCACGATATATACATTAAACACTAAAGTTTGCCCCAAAAAAAAGAATGTTTTTTATTGGAAACCCTTGCCATAAAATTGAAGATTATACACACACACATATATATATATATATACATATATATATATACATATATATATATATAAACACCACGATGTTCAATTGTTCTCAATACTACAATAATTTTTTTATCAAAATTAATTTATATAACCAAGGTATTTGGTGTTATGGATGGAGTCATAGAATATGTGCATGAGTATTAATGTTACCTGATAAGTTTAAAACTCACTTCTAAGGTATCTTCTGACAATAACCTCCAACAGTTGGCTCAAGTTAGGGGTAAATTGGTAGTTTGAGAACCGCAGTAACGGTCTGGCCCAACTCTCAACTACAGACAACTTAAGCCTTGGCGGTTCTCATAACTTGCACTAAGTTGAGGTTAACTGGGATCATAATTAACACTCGCTTCCCACCTACCTCTCTACCATTTATCTCGATACCGGATCGTCTATAAAAAATGTTTTATCAGCTTAACATTGATAAGAATAAAACGTTGATACAAATTTTTTGTAGGCCAGTCGGTTTCCAGGTAAAATGGGTTGATATAAACTTAACATTCCATTGAGCCTTAGTTGCGAAAAAATCCTTCACGCAAATCTCTCAGGTATGACACTTGATCTTATCTCACTGCAAAGTCGGCCTGAATACAAGAAAGTAAGAATTTCTAGGCTAAAATTTGAGTAAGAAAAAATGCTTACAGCAAAAATTGTAGATCATCAATATTTTAAAAAGATTGGTTCTACAACATTTTTTGATTCAAATCATAAAATCGCAGATATTTTGAATTTTCGAATTCCTCCTATTCCTTATCACGTTTCTACCAGCAACAAATTTGATCTTTAGTGTTGATTGAAACGGTTAAATATCTAGTAAATTATAGATAAAATGAATATACAACAAGACAAGAACATAAACCTTAATAGCGTGATCGCACAAGGAATTTCCATGTATCTCGATTGATAAAGGTCTGATGAAAACAATATTTGGTGTATACGGTTGGGTACATTTGGTTATTGGGTATATTTGTTTCAGTTTTAACTTATAGACTTATAGGCGTGATTCTGTGAGTATGCGAATTTCAATGTTTATTCCATGATATTAAATCAAATTAACAAAGACCTTTTTAGTGGTATTTTGGTTTTCCCTATTTCAAAACTATGGATATTAGGTTCATACTACTCAGTAAGTACTCATACGGCCTTACTTAATCAAAACCTCATATCTATGGAATTCAAAAAAAGGCATAATATAGTTTGAATAATATGCGAGTCTTTTAGCTCGGAAGTATGTTAGTAAATAAAGTGAAATAGTAGTTTTACTTTCGAGTTCATAAGAGTCCTATATTATCCGAACTTTATTATAACTTTTTTGGCATTTCATAGATATCAGGTTTTACTGGAAATAACATAATAATAATCAATGTACTATCATTTTTCTTTAGCACATTTCCCAGGGAAATCAGTTAATGAGGTTGTACTCAAGACGTGATTTTCAAAATATTTCCTCAAATGTCCATGTGTGTGTGTGTGTATTTGTACATAACTGCTCAAGCAATTTTGTTTGATCGTTTATGTTAATGGCTGAAATCAGTGAGGGGGGGGGTTCGAGGTGGAATTTCGAAAATGAGAAATATCTCGGTTGTTATATGTCGAATCGAAAAGTTTTATCGAACCAATCATACTGCAAATTAAATGTACTATAAATGGTGTTATGCCTATGTTCAATACTAACCGCAATTTATGCATTTTATAGTTTCTAGCCTTCAGTAACACCCTCCCCTCCTCTCCCACCGTCTTCTACTCATCCGTTGTTTTACATAGAAATAAGGAATATGTGATGTGATGAGATCACAAGTGAGTTGCTTCAAAAGGAAATCTGTTTAGTTTACAGAGTAGATTACGTACTTTTTTCACCCACAAAGTAGAAAGTCAAAAATACCTAATTAATAACATCCGTCACCACCTCATACCTCTGTGGCTCTAATTAAAGCAGCATTTTTTCAGATTTTGTCTCCTAATTAAAAAAAGAGTTATCTTTATATTTTGAAGGGAAATAAGATTTAATTAAAATTATTTAGAAAAATAATTAAATTTGTTTCTCCAAAACCATTGCATCCTCCAAAATTCAAAGTATATTATGACTAATTTGATGGCACTCAAGTGATCATTTAGTTAATTCCTCATTATATTTCTTACGAGAAATCAACATCATTTCAATTCATTTACGGCAAACAAATATCCTAAAAGCAAATTAACTTATTAAATCACGGATAGTTCACCTGAATGATAGTTCACTTACTTAACAGGTCGCAGGGTATTTCTGTTAAGGGTAAGGGGTAACCGTACTTAATTTAATCCAACTTTTATATTCTCATGGGGAACAGTTTATATTTCACTTCATCAGCGACTGGTAACATTGCTAGCTCGTGACATAACTTGTATTTGATAATGTCCAGTTTGCGCTACATAGGCTCGTGGCGCTATAAAGGACTGGCTATTTACAGGTTACTACCATATTAGCACACGTCCCTTAAAGGAAAATCAGCTATTGAGGTTGTACTCATGACACGATTTTTGAAAAAATTTCTTCGAAGAAAAAAATGTCCATCGATCGTACCCAGGAGATGACGAAAATGAAGTCCGTTCAAAACTAAATATATATTATTTGTCTGTAAACGCTCCAGCGGTCAACTTTTTTGTTTAATCGTTACCAAACTCGGTATTTAACCGTTGTATGTAAAAAGAAATATCAAATTCGTTAATGGCTGAAATCGGACCAGTGGGAGGGGGGGGGGTTTGGGGGGAATTTCGAAAATTCGAAATATCTCCGTTAGTATACGTCGTATCGAAAAATTGTATGAAACCAATCTTATTGCAAATGTAATGCTCAATAAATTTTACTATGTATGTATTCGCTTTATCTTGACTACTAACCGATATATTTGACTTTTTTTTTTTTATTTTGGTCAACAGTAAACCCCTCCGACTCATGTCATATTGACAGTAAGGTGTTATAGTATTAAGTATATCATTTAAAGCCTAAATACTAAATATCGTTCTCATTGAACTTTTGTATTTTGAGATAAATGCAAATACGTGACGTGCATGGGAAATCTGCTTGGTTAACGCAGCCTCTGCGTGACGGACTTTTGATATTGTAGCTACTCAGTGTATATTGTAGTGGCCAGTAACGAAATTCATATTTATTTTCTACATTATATATTTATAAAATAAATTATGGCCTCTAGAACAAAGAAATGCTAATTTTAATGGTATAAAAACTAATTAGACGAAATGTGCATAATAAAATCTGAATGTGTAAAAGAAACCTGCTAAAAGCACGTCCTTTTGTAAGCGCAACTTGGGTGAGCCCACCCCTTGGAAGTGTTGCTTAAGACATAACTGGAATAATGTATCAGAGGAGAGGTGGAGTGAAACATGGGACAGATGTAGTCGAGTGGAAAGTAACTTATGAAATATAGAGCTCTTTTCAACTTGTTCAGCAAATTTACTGTGAAGATAAGTCCCAAAGACGAATGCGCCCTTATCTCTCTGTCAAGTCTCCCTCAAGCCGACAAAGGCCCTTAATAAGTAAGTCCTGCATCAGTCTGCTCCCTTTAAACCATCAGATAGTCACTACAATAAAAGCACCACCTATTTCATTCTTCTCTTTTCACATTTAGTTTTACCGATAAACAGCTCACTTCGTCTCAAGATAGTGCAAGTTGAAAATTTAAATGCCATTCATTTCAAAAACTTCAGTTAAACCCTTTTATTTCCAAAAGAATACATATCACCCAACATGGCAAAAGTTCATCCCCTAGATAAGTATCAAATACATATTCATGATGTTATATACATATACTTATTTTTTTAATATGCTTGAATTATTCTTCAGCAATGGAATTTGACGACCAAAAGTTGGGCGTCAGAAATAGGAAGTTCATAAACATACATATTGTCCTAGGATGCTAAAGTAAATTCTTAACACAATTTATTCTTTACATTCTTCTGATTAAATCAATACTATCGAAAAGAAAAGTCCGTCACGCAGGGGCTGCGTAAACTAAGCAGATTTCCCACGTTTTACAATAGGGAAATCTGCCTAATAACAACTGTAGTAGTAAGAAACCTCTAAACCTAAAGCATTATTTAGGGCGTAATAACCCAGTAGTTTCTAGCCCCAAAAAACAGTTAACATAACCTCTAAACCTATTCACGAGGGACGAATAGTTATAGAAACGGCTGCCAGAGCTCTCGGCGGAAAGTCCGAACATAGCCTACTGGTGACCACACGCAGAATACAAATGCAAATATCTCGGTTAATATTCAAGATACAGAATAAATGTATAGAACAATATTTATAGTAAATTTAATTTGCAGTAAGATTTATTTTTTACAATTTTTCGACCCGACGCATAATAACGGAGATATTTTGAATTTTCAAAAATCCCCCCTCTAAACCCCCCCCTCCCACTTGTCCGATTTCAGCCATTAACGAACTTGATCTTCCTTTTTACATAAAACGATTAAATTCCGAGTTTGGTAAAGATCAAACAAAAATTGCGACCGCTAGAGCGTTAACAGACAAATATATATATATATATATATATATATATATATATATATATATATATATATATATATATATAATTTTGAACGGACCTCATTTTCGTCATCTCCTGGGTAGGATCGATGGACATTTGAAGAAATTTTTCGAAACTCGCATCATGAGTACGACCTCAATAGCTGATTTCCCTTAAGGAAAATCTGCTAATATTGGTAAAGTTAATATTTGATTTCTAATTGCAATAGTCCCTTCCATCCATTTAATGGTAGTAAAGTATATAATAGCCCACGTTGGCAATATTCGAATCTCTGATACAAATTCAAAAAATTGAAAACTCAGTTTAAGAAACTCTAGAACAATTAGGAATCGTAATTAGTGATCCGAGGTGGGTAGTAAACACTTTGAAATACATGAAACTAAATAACATTTTAGTACCGGAAAATGGATTCCATCCACAATTCATTCTTTACATTTTTTCGATATAATCCATAATAGGATAACGCCCCAGAACACCCCTAGTCCTAAATAGTATATATTAGCAATATCTATTATCTTAATGGGTTTACAAAAATATCAATTGTATTGATGCATCTACATAAAACATGAAGAAAGTTTTTGCTGATTAAATTGAGATTACCTTTTAGGATCGTTATTTTAAAGACAATACGTTCTATACATTTCTTCGATAAATCCAACCCAAACGAATATCTGACATAAGTCTCCCTCCCCCTCCAAGTTGAAAATTCGAATTTTCATTTAGAAATCCTTCTAGCCCTGTTTAAGTGGACGAGTAACAAACGAGCGGACAGACAGAAAGACAAGCTGACTGACTGATAAGATTTTCAATTTCTATGTCATTATTTTTACAATTTTCTGAAAGGCATAATAGGTATTATGCCACGCCTAATTTAACTAGAAAATCAGACAAACGAAATGTGTGTGTTAAATAAAAGCAGCAAATGGTGTGTCATATACCGCAATACTAGAAATGAGTACAGAAAGAATGACAGTTTTTAAACACAAATACATGCAAATGTGACAATGAGACTGAACAGACATGAAACCACCTCTTATATATATGACTCTGTACATTACTTGAAGGACCAAGAACCAAACTCATCAAGTATATTACCTTATAAAACGGAACTTGGTTGACGGACAAACCAAAACTTTTACTCAAATTCAATAAAGGATTTAATGCATTTATTCAAGGACTGGACACCATTTTGTAGATATACACCTACTGTATATACACATATGTAATGTTTACATATGTTTTTTTATGGCTTTTTTATTTTTTTTATTGTTTTTATAATGTTTATAATTAATTAAACCTAGAGTGGCGAGTTCGATTCCCACCTGGGCAAAGGAAATTATTTAGTGACGAAATTCATTAAATAACGTCCTATAATCCCACCCTGGCTAGAAAAGGGTGGTAACCTGTAGATAACCCGTGGCGATTGTGAGCCTAAGTTGCAAAACGTGGACGTTAATAAATAATAATAATGATAATATAATTAATTATTGTTTACGAAATACTATAATGTAATTATTGAAATGTGTGTAGTATCCAAAGGATGGAGCACACAAAATGTAAATAAATTCCCACGTTAGAGG
This sequence comes from Riptortus pedestris, assembly GCA_019009955.1. Lineage (NCBI taxonomy): Eukaryota > Metazoa > Arthropoda > Insecta > Hemiptera > Alydidae > Riptortus > Riptortus pedestris. The sequence continues at coordinate 9,136,125 of CM032229.1, forward strand.
GATACTCAGGGAGTGGAAGACAGGTAAAATGACAGTTTTCTCGTCAGACCACTACAATTTTACACATAAACTAACAAACTAAATGTATAAAGTTTCTTGTAAAATTTGTTAATTGCATCATATTTATACCATTGGTGGAGGAAAGGTCCGAAGTAGAAATGAGAAGAATTCTCTTAGTCCCAAATAAGATCTGTACAATTGAACACAGAATATTTATAAATGCAAATATAAAAATTGAAACATTGATGCTGTTTTATTGCCCAAGGAAGTACTGTAATTACTAAAAGGTGACAAAGTTAGTAGACTAAAAATTTTGATAGGAAAATTACAATTGCTAAGCAATCCAACCAAAACTAAATGAGTTTAACTCTTTATCAAACCTATTATAATGTATAATAAAACATTGTATTACTAAAATTAAGCTATTTTACCACCCCCAAACCTCATGCGGCCTTAATCAATTAAACTTTCCTAGAAAAGTTTTCAAAATGCATTATCAAGAAAAGTTTAATAAGTGCTCTCTTTCAATTGTTTTCAACTTAACGCGCCATTAAATTGTTCTCTTTTGCTAATGCTCATTGTTCGCTTTAGTTTAATTCTTCTATCTACAATATACATTAATAAACAATAGAGGTGTATATAATAAAGGTTACTCTAAATACTCTAATATATATATATGTTAATATATTTTGGATCCATAGCTTTCTAGGAACATTGGAGAGATAAAACACTTTCTTTTAGGGTCTAAAGAATAAACGTGAATTAAAAAAATAAAATAAATAAACGCCATACCAAACAATCCTTCTTCACTATTCCAAACAATGTGGGCAATACTCCTTGTGGCCTTGCTTTGTTTGCTCATTGTTTTCGTTTCGGAGAAAACCCAATTACTGTTGATGTTGCTCGCATTTTGCGGAGTTGGAAATAATAAAATGATAATACTTCATCAATTGCTTCTCTCCAGTGTTACTAGCCTCATCATATGAAAATAGCCTGCTATATTTTGCCTCCATATATATGCTGTACTAATGTAAAAAAGATCCAAGTGTGATGTCTTCTTGGCTCTCCTTTTAACAGAATCCTCTCTTAAGAGATATCAGGTATTGAGTTTCTACTCAAGATGTCATTTTGAAACATTTCTTTAAATGTCCTTAAGTGTCAATCAATACTACCTGCGAGATGACGAAAATGAAGTCCGCTCAAAATTATATTTATTTTTTCAGCTACCATACACCGGTAGCAGTTTTATTTTTTTATATGTGTTCCATGTAAAATTAAACACAAGTTTGTAAGTTGCTGAAACAGGGCCAGGGAGAGTGGGAGTATAGAATGGGAGATTAAAATACTTTCAAAATATCTCCTTTAATATGATTCAGAGCGAACAATTGTACAGAAACAATATTAGTGTTAATTTAATGTCGTATGAATATTGCTATAACATGTTTTCACTATCAAGAAGCTTTACAGAGCTTAAGTTGTCGGCTTTCTTATTTATAGTTTCTGCCTGGATCATCTCCTCTTTTTATAGGAATTTCCCTATCTGTATACCGTTTAGAAAGATTCTGTCCTGGATCAAGCAACTTTCACCATCACCGCGATCATAAAATTTGCATATCGATAACTCATTCTGTCTGATTGTCTGTTAGTCTGTCACTGTCTCTCTCTCTCTCTCTCTCTCTCTCTCTCTCTCTCTCTCTCTCTCTCTCTCTCTCTCTCTCTCTCTCTCTCTCTCTCTCTCTCTCTCTCTCTCTCTCTCTCTCTCTCTCTCTCCCCCCTCCTTCAAATATATATATATATATATATATATATATATATATATATATATATATACGGGTATGTATATAAAATGTTAGTTATGTATGATATAACTTTTTAAGGTGACCTCTTCTAATAATTAAATAAATATGTGTCAATTGTTTTTGTCATACGTCATTTCGATATGAACTAATTTAAGCCTGTCAAGACATTTACTAGATCAACTTACGTAATATATTCATTGAAAGTGAATTAATGTAATTCTGCCAAACTCGTTGTTGGGCTAAAAGTTGATTAACTGACAGGCCGTCTCAAGGGAAGTTATTCAGTAACTGTAACTCTATAACCACTTAGTGATTCTAATACTCGCATCAGTATTCCAGAAGGGTTAGTAAATACTTAGTATTGTGACAGATATTTGGTGACAAAGTTACCCTCGATTCATGCTAATTCCTAGTAACTTCTTAACAGTAGTTATTAACTCCCTTGAATATTTATGAAGGGTAATCACTTCAATTCCAAACCGGGGGAATTACATTTTCCAACTTCGATTATGGCCATCTTCGTTCTTGAGCTTAATGTCAACGAGAGGCTAAGCAACGTTTGTAATTAAATTTTTGAATATGGTTCAACTTTGGCTCGAGAATGAGCGTTTAATTTTGTTACAAATTGAATGAGTTATGGACTTCTTATCAGCAAATATAGCTGCAATACATTTTTTAGGCCATAGAATTTGTTCGTTGCTTTTTCCAGGTAAAATGGTTTGTATTATTATTAATTTGTAGTGTAGTCAAATAGATTCTTCAATACGCTTTGTATAAATTAAATTTGGCGCGGGTTTCTGAATTTAGGAACCCATGGCCTCCTCCCTCTCTCTCATTTCACTGGCTTCGAGAGAATTATGATCCAGTCTTGCTGTAGTGTAGTACTAAAGTAGCCCCCGATCTTTGTTTTCTGTTGTGACACAGGTAGCTTCTCTCTCGATCGTTGGGAATCCTGTACTCTTGGTGTTTGGCTCAAGCTCTATTTTCCGGAGCTCTTATAAGCCGGAATTATCTTTGCTTACTTCTCTAGCTTGCCCGGAAAAAGGATTGGTGAGGTATTCCTCCTTTCGCTAAGATCTTGTCCTTACCCCTTTCCTTTTTCTCACCCTTCAGAGCCGTTTCTCTCTGGGTAAATTATTAAGTAGTAAGACGCATTTATTGTAATATTGTTAATTTATACATATATTTATCAGTTCTAACCATGTTTATTTGAACTCAAGAGGGCCTATCATATTTTTTTGTTTACTTTATTTAAAACCATTTTGGTTTCTTTGTTGAAAACTATAGCCTACAGAATTTATGTGTGTGTATGTGTGTGAAGGCTTTATCAGTATGGACTTGCTAAAACCAAATCTCTATTTTTTTCATAATTGCATTAAGTGATAATTCCACTACTAAAACTGATACAAATTTACAAAATACAATAGCACTCATATTGTTCGAGCTCAACAAAAACGTATCACGCAACTTTTGTACATTTGTAAAAAGCAAGTCTCTCTCTCTCTCTCTCTCTCTCTCTCTCTCTCTCTCTCTCTCTCTCTCTCTCTCTCTCTCTCTCTCTCTCTCTCTCTCTCTCTCTCTCTCTCTCTCTCTCTCTCTCTCTCTCTCTCTCTCTCTCTCTCTCTCTCTCTCTCTCTCTCTCTCTCTCTCTCTCTCTCTCTCTCTCTCTCTCTCTCTCTCTCTCTCTCTCTCTCTCTCTCTCTCTCTCTCTCTCTCTCTCTCTCTCTCTCTCTCTCTCTCTCTCTCTCTCTCTCTCTCTCTCTCTCTCTCTCTCTCTCTCTCTCTCTCTCTCTCTCTCTCTCTCTCTCTCTCTCTCTCTCTCACTCTCTCTCTCTCTTCTCCCTCCTTCAAATTTTAAAATGGAAATTATCTAGAAATTGGTCAATTTTACCTTTATATTTTGTAACTCAGTTAATCCTTGGAGAAGTGGAGAAGCAGTAAGGTGTTTCTGTTTATTGGCTGCAGCTGTAAGGTGTGAGGCAGTAAATCCTAGATGTTTACAAGGCAGTACAACCTGCAAGACATCCTGGAGCCTCTCAGCTACTCTACTGCTTCACTCTCTAATACCTGCATCCTGTCAACCCACTTCTTATCTCGCCATTTTATTTTTTCCAAAGAGTGGCACATGTATTCCTATGGTTCTCTGCACATGACTGGGCGGAAAGGATAAAAAAAGGAGCATACTTTAGAAATAGTTAAATATTACATAAAAGAAAACATACGTAATTTACAAAATGATAATTTATAGAAAACAGTAGCTCATAGAGCATTAAACAGTTATTCGTTAACACATAAATCCATGGTGTGTGAAATATAAAAGAAATATGCCTTCCCACCAAGATATTTATTTAATAAGAAATACCAAAACTTACCATCATCAGGTGCTAAAAAAAAAAAAAGTCCGACACGCATGAGCTGCGTAGACTAAGCAGATTTTCCGAGTGCTGCTTGGACACCCCAAAGATCCCATGTCCATTTGTATTTTATATTTCTGTGTACGAATCCAAGTAGAAGTGGGGTTTTACCGATAGCATAAAACAAGAATGTACGAAAAATTGTAGATCATCAAATAAATCAACAAAATCGGTTTCATTTATTTCTACATAACGGTGATACATGAATTTTCGAATTTTTCGCCATTCCCTTCCATAGCTACTATACAATTTAATTTTGAATTGAACGGTTAATTATAGAGTTGGGCGTAGATCAAATATACATTTTCGAGTAAAGAACGTAAAATCGTAATTAATGTCGTCAGCACACAACAACTTTGGTTGTGTCTCACAAATAAAATGATCAATGAAAACCAGAATCAATCAATCAACAACTAGAAAGATCAATCTGGCATTAATGCATTGAATAAAATCTTTCATGGCATACCAGGTTATTGTTAATATGAAATTGTTGGAGCGATGATCTACTCAAGGCTGAAAACTGAAATTAAATTGACACATTATTTTAATTGGAAAAAACATATATATATTAACCCATATATAGAAGAAACATTACAGATTTACATTATATATTTATAGTATAATTTTGATTATATATTTATGTTAAAACCTTTGTCTGTACATTGATTTTTTTCGCGAAATTTCACGATAACTTTTCGTTTCACATGTCATGAAACGACGGGTATTAACCCTAAACACTGGGACGGGTAAATGTCAAAATATTGTGCTAAGTAAAGCCTTGCCAAAAAAATACCATTTTCAGCCTCAACTAGTCCCGAAAAGAGCTATTTTACGGACTCAAACCTAGTATTGAAAACACATGTTTTTTGATGCAATATAATGAAAAGTGAATTTTGTATTCACTACTCAGTAAAACAATCATCTTTCGACATTATGTTCCCATCAATTTAAACTTTGATCCCAATAATTAATTCATTAATCCCCAAACTTGTTTAAGTTTTGTGTCAATCTTGTACCAAATTTGTCTACTTTATACTTGAGTCATTGTCTTAATTTCATAGCAGATTTCCTTTAAGGGAAATCAGCTATTGAGGTAGTACTTATGACGCGATTTTCGAAATTTTTCTTCAAATGTCCATCGATCCTACCTAGGAGATGACGAAAATGAGGTCTGTTCTAAATTGTATATATATATATATATATATATATATATATATATATATGCCTGTTACCGCTATAGCAGTCGAAATTTTTTCTTATCGTTACCCACTTGATATATAATCGTTTTATACGAAAAAACAGATCAAGTTCGTTAACGGCTGAAATTGGACCAGGGAGAGTAGAGGTTTAGAGGGGGAGAATTTCGAAAATTCTTAATATCTCCGTTATTATGCGTCAGATCGAAAAAGTGTACAAAACCATTCTTTTTGCAAATGTAATGTTCTATAAATGGTGTTATGTACATTTTTTCACTATGTTGATTATTAACTGAGATATTTTCATTTTTTAGTTTTCGGTCTTCAGTAAACCCCCACTCCTACTCATTTCATATTGACAATGTTCTAGTATGTTATGAAGCACAATATTTGAAGCTTAAATACCAAATATAATTTTCATTGAACTTTTAATTTTTGAGATAAATGCAAAAACGCTACGCACGTGGGAAATCTGCTTAGTTAACGCAGTCCCTGCGTGACGGACTTTTTTTAACGTTGACCCGTTGGTAAGCGCCTGTAACAGTTCCGAGTATCACGTTCCCCCAGTATGTCACCCAGACTTGTGATCCAACACCTCCTGCCACAAGCTGCTTAGATCCCAGTCACATGATATCCTTAATATTTCGCAACTCGATCCCCTTCGGATGAAATAAATCTTAAAAGGTAACAATGGGGTTACTTCCAGCAACCTTTAGGTAATGCGATAGCCACTTCTTTCCTCTCTAGCAAACACCAATGTCCAGGGGTCGCTTAGTTAATTGTTAAATAAATATATATGAGTAACAAATTTAGCAACCAGAAGGGCACAATACACAATATAATATACAATTTACTATTCTATTAAAACAATCAGATTATTCTATATTCTTGGTAAGGACTTGTTAAATTGAATCACTATATTACATATAATACGCTCTTATTATATTTTAAAGCTCCCAAACAGCTTGTATATATTTGTTCATTAAATAAACTGATAAAATACCCAGTTATGAACATTAATAAATCCCTCTTCAATTAAAATAAATTAGTTCAGCTAGGAAACTAGAATCACACCAGGAAAGGGTTGGTTCCCCGAAAATAACCAATTGAACAGTTTTGACTGAAATTTTTAAATATCGAGTTTGCTATAGATCAAATAAACATTTTCGAAAGAAGAACGTAAAATCCTAATTTATGATGGCTTCTCACAACGAATTTGCATGTATCTCGCACAATAAAGGCCTCTTGAAAACAATTTTCGGTATTTAAGCTTAGAATAAAGTGTTTCATAATATAACAGTCTACATACGTAGGAGTGAGGACAGGGGTGACAATGTCTCCATAAATATTCAAGATACAGAATGAACGTTTAAAAAAACATTTATAGAAAATTATATTTCCAGTAAGATTACTTTCATGCAAGTTTTCGATCTGACTAATAATAACGGAGATATTTGTAATTATCGAACCCCCCCCTCTAAATCTCCCCTCCCATAAGCCCGATTTCAGCTATTAACGAACCTGACTTTTAGTTTTGCATGAAATACTTTTATGGAGAGTTAGGTAACAATCAAAATAAAATTACCGCTAGAGTGGTAACAGACAAGTCTATATATAATTTTGAAAGGGCCTCATTTTCGTCGTCTCATTGGCAGGGTCGATGGGCATTAGAGGAAATGTTTCGAACATCGCGTCATCTTTATAACCTCAATAGCTGTTTTCCCTCAAGATAAATCTAAAAAACAAAGTCCTTCACGCTGGGGCTGCGTTAACTAAACAATTTCCCAAGTGAAGTTTTACAATAGAGAAATCTGCAATACTAGTAACAGTAGTAACGAGACTCTAAACCAATTTCACGAGAGCCGAAAAGAAAATCCTCCATTCTATACCCCCCCTCCCCCTGGTCCCAGTTCAGTCATTAACGAAATTGATCTTTTTTTCTACATAAAACGATTAAATATTGAGTTTGGTAACGAACAAACAAAAATTGCGACCTCAAGAGCGTTACCAGACACACACACATATATGTGTGTGTGTGTGTGTGTTTGTATGAGTGTAATTTTGAACGGACCTCATTTTCATCATCTGCTGGGTAGGATTAATGGACATTTGAAGAAAATTTTTCGAAAATCCCGTCAAGAGTACGACCTCAATAGCTGATTTCCTTCATGCTAAATCTGCTAAAAACGTAGAAGCTAAAATAAATATTTGGATATCAACAATTTGATAACTAAGAAAATGATCAAAAACCGGACATGGAAGACATTTATAGTTCTTTAAGCCCCACCTATAAACGCCAAGAAACTGATAGGTCTAGCGGAAAGGGCAACATCTAATGCCCCATTTTTGCCTTTGTATATTTTGGAGACGGCGGTTAATAGAAATCGGCCAGCCTTACAAGTTTGCTTCTTGGACATTTTTCGCTAAATCGCTTCCTTTGAAGATATTCCAAGTGTGGCCGTTGTATCTGGGAGACCCTCTAGATGTAGGCCATGTATTTATTCTAACATTAGATATATGTTCTGGTTAATAATAAATTATATTGTGTGTTTAAAAATAAATTCATGTCCGAAGGATGTTTTGATACAAAAGATAAATAATATAAAAATTTTCTATTCTTAAATAAAACTTCAAAATATTTGTAATAAAAACCGGTGAACAAATAATTTGAGTTCAGGTGCATAGTCTCTTAAAGAAGGGAAAACTTTCTTATCATTTATAAAACTTGTCATCCTTTAAAAAATTTGCATGTCTAAAAATTCAAAAATAAATATGCTATACATTTAAACTATATTAAGATTGTTAACAAAACTAACTTATTGAATATAATTATTTAAATTGATGGAGTTCATAGACGCTATTCACAAAATTTTTACTTATTTTATGACGCATGTATTATATAAGTATAAACGGTACTCAAAAATTTTTAAATAAATTATTGGACATAATTAGAAAATTGTTGACTTATACTAATAATAATAATAGAAATAAACACATTTCATTAAATAGGCTACAGAGTAAATATCCTGTCAATCCACTTGGAGAGAAACATTTTGTTGTACGCACAAACGCATAAGTTCAGGCTCTTGATGAAGGCTGATCGTCTGAGCACAGTTCGGAGGTGATGTCTATATTCAATATCGGAGTGAGAAGTCTAGTTAGGTGCAATTCATTTTTAGTGCGTATAGAAATCGACTATGCAAATCAAGATATTTTTTGATAGATTAATCTCTGCCGAAAAACTTTTTGTTTGTTGTAGTCAATGTGTAATGCCAGCCCAAATCGATCGCGTTGAAAATGGCATCATGACTACGACTATCTAATTCATCATATCTAATTTGTTTAATAGAAATTTGCTAAAATATGTGCAGGTTCGATCTCCGCCAAGGGAGACAATTAATTCACGAGTTCACTGCCAGAACACACTTGAGTCGTGACACTCATAGAACGATAATGCTAAGACATCTTTTTAACATGCCTTCCACGCTGGGAATATGAAAAAAAAATTAACTCAAAGAGATAATTTAAAAAGTAAGTTTCCGACTGCAAGCAATACACACGAGAATATAAGCATGTTTTAATTTATTTTATTGTTGTTTGGTTTTGTTTACTTTAAGCTTAATTTGTAGATCAAGGCTTTAGTTCGTTTGAGAAGGGTATTTATGGTTTATTACTCTCAATATAACTCAGTAAGATAACATGACTTCTAGAAACATCCCTTCATTTTTTGACTGGAAATTTCACCCAATCGATCCTATCTAGGAGGTAATGAAAAGGTGGGTAGTTCAACATTGTGTGTGTGTGTGTTTTACCGCCAATTTCGATCGATACCAAAGTCCATAATTAAATGCCAATAAATGCTATTATATACGTATCTTCTCAACCAAGAATATTAAACGGAATATTTAAAACGTTTAGTTTTCAGCCTTCAGTAAACCACCACTCCCACTCTTGTCATACTAGAAATAATCTGTTATATCATGAACCAATTTATTAACCCTCCGTCGGGCGCGTGATCTCTCAGATACACAGTTTCAAGAGAAATATTTGCCACACCTCCTAGCAGAGAGTGGTGGTCTAGTGCTTCGAGTTATGTGGTACAGAGGTCCCCCCCCCTCAAGGTCAGTAGTGTTACTGCGTTTGATGGAGTCGTGTGTTTCACCTGTCATTCAGTTTAATCTCCTAGATACCACGCGCCCGATCTCGGAAGTTTCTTTGAAATCTGTATTTCATAAATATATACATCAATTAACTTTCTCTTTATTGAATGGAATTATATAAACCAATTTTTCTATTATTTGTCTCATACATGAGCTTTCAGAAGAACTTATACAAGAAAATATTGTATGACGCAGTGACAACAGTAGACGTTTACCAACCGAACTAGAGACGAAACTTGACGAGTACAGAGACTCATTGAACTCACGTACAGAACAGCATAAAAAAAGTCCCTCCACTACAACGAACTAAAGCAAAACTGAAAAGAAATGTAGGTTTACTCATTATTCTTGTGAGGTATGCAAAAGCAAAATTTGTTTACAACATAGTTCCACGCTTTGTCCTAATTATAATGCAGCTCTGCAAAAGAGATAATAATTAAACTGGTATTTTTAAAAGGATTGGTACATTAAAATTTAGATGATTTTTTATAAGTCTTATCTAAAAGTGATTTTGTGCTACTTATTTTTGAATGAAGTTTTTTTTAGATATTTTGTTTATATTGTTTACAAACTGAAATGAATTATGAATAATTAAGACATATGCATTTAACTATTTCTTTTGGTATTTGTATGTTTTAATTATATTTTAAAAATTATCGTCCACGGTTTTAATAACAATGAATTATAACCAACTTGGTTATATTATCTACCATGATTGTTTTTATTATAGTACGTGTCGATTTTGAAAATTGTTTACTTCTTTCAAACAAATACTTCCTCAGATATGATTTCTAATTACACACTGAACATATTAGTGCAAAATATATATTAAAAAACTGTATTTCCGTAAAAACGGGTGAGGTTGTATCTCTGAGATACACGCGCCCGAAGGCGGAATATTTTTGACGCGCCCGACCGAGGGTTAAGCTTAAATACCAAACATTCTTTATATTGAACTTTTATTGTAGGTACAACAGTTGTATCTGAGAGGTAGATACAAACACGTTGTGCGATTTTACGTTCTTAATATTTTTTCAGCCTTCATTATGTGTTTACTTCAACTGATTGGATGTTTACTTAGAAATATAAATTACATTGTGAGATATCATTAATAGCGAATACCAGTACGTTGAAAATCTGCTAAGTTTAGGCAGTCCCTTGTGTGACGGACTTTAAAGCATTATTAGAGATTCGGCCTTGTACATATTTTAAGTCTAGTTATACTATTGATATAAACTCTCCCTTCATTTGCTCCTTTTCATTTCCTTCAAGACGGGACATAGTTAAGATGGTGTGGAATGCCTGGGCGTTGCAAGTAAGTGCAAGGTGCAGTAGATAGAATGCAATGCCTGCCAAAGGATGACCGTAATCCGATCCTTGGAATTCGCCGGGATTCAGAAGCTGCCCATGCTTCGAATAGACTCATAGCCCAGTCTCCTGCAATGGAATGGTATCTACAGCAATGGGCAATCATGGTCTGGCTCAGTCATATCCTCTAATATTAAACCCATTTATAACTAAAGGAAGGAAAACTTAGTTTTTCAGAAGAAAAATATCCATTCATCAGATTTCCCATAAAGGAAATCAGCTATTCAGGTGGTACTCATTTCGTATTTTGTCCATCTATCATTGTCAGGGGTGAGGATTTAATGGAAATGAACTTTATTGCATTCCACCGAAACCATTTTTATTTCAACCCATAATGATGGGTAACACATTTGCTAATTGCTTTGCACACAAATCTCATTCGGCAGAATATGGTAGATAAATGTAACCATATATTTTCTGTGAGCTCTGGTGAACGATGATTTGGTATTATGATTAATGGACAATTAAATTATTTCTTTCTTTCTTTTTTCTTCTTTTTTTTCAAAAACCGCATTATGAATGCAACCTGGATAGATTATTTCCCAGAGATTTCCCAGAGACGGCAAAAAAATATCATCACATTTAGGGAGAGATAAGAACAAAAAGAGGAGGACGATAAAATACACGGAGGAGAATACAGCATAATTTATATGATGGAGGATTTTATGGCCGAAAAGGGGCGGGAATGTTTTAGAGGCGAGTTACTCAAGCGGTTTGTTCGTAAACAATGGTAGCGGCGAGACACAAAAAAAAGGTTTTAGGCTGAGGTTTGGAGACCTGCTCAGGCGAGAAGAAGAAAATTCAGGATTTTTTTTTAAATTGCACATCTCGTAACTATATGGAATATCAGTTAAGAGACACACCATGATGGAACAAATCGCCATTAGCTGATTTCAATTAAAGGAAATCAGCTATTGAGTATGTACTCATGGCACAACTTACGAAACATTTCGTATATATATATATATATTTGTTTACCAACTCAATATTTAATCGTTTTTGGTAAAAAGAAAGATCAAGTTCTTTAATGACTGAAATCTTGACGGAGAAGGGATTTAGAGAAGGAATTTCGAAAATTTGAAATATCACTGTTACCCGTTGGATAGAATCATTTTAGATAATGAATCCTATTAAAAATAGAATTTCTCTTCCATATTATTATATACCTTCTTTCTCTATCACGAATATTAACCAAGATATTAATATTTACTAGTTTGAACCTTCAGTAAACCCCTATACCTACTCACGTCATTTTTACAACTAGCTGCTATATCATATACTCCTCTATACGAAGCTTATATACCAAATATTGTTTTCAAGAGGCCTTTATTATGTGAAATAATGCAAATTCGTTGTGTAATAACGTCATCAATGAAGAATTTATGTTCTATTCTGAGGTTGTACCCATGACGCGATTTTCGAAAGATTTCCTCGATTGTCCATCGATCCTACACAGCAGATGACTAAAATGAGGCCTGAAGTTCAAGTTCGTAATAAAAGAAATCTGACCACTGCGAGGAGGGGTTGGAGTAGAGAATTTCAAAAATTTGAAATCTCTCTGTTATTGTCAGACGGATCGAAAAATTTAAATGACGAATTTGATAATTAATTGAATTTCCTATACATATTGCTATATACATACTTTCTCTATCATGAATATAAACCAAGATATTTGGAATTTTTATTTAGACCGTCCAGTAAACCCCCACTCCTACAGCTTATGACATAATATTACCAATAAGCTGTTATATCATGAACTCCTCTACTCTGAGCTTTATAACAAATATTGTTTTCAAGAGACTTTTATTATGTGGGATACATGCAAATTTGTTGTGTAAAGACGTCATGAATTAAGCGTTTATGTTCTAACGCAAAAATGTCTATTTGGTCTATACCACACACGATGTATAACCGTTTCAGCCAGTGCTAAAAATCATATTTATTGATTCCAGTAATCGGACGTGGAATCTGCATAGAGGGAAAGAGGAATTCGAAAATTCAAAATACTTCCCGTAATACTTTGAACGTCTGTACGTATGTACAAATACAACACATTGATGTATAAATCAAAAATGACTCTTTAATGTTGAAAATTCATGTTATTTGGTGTTGTCACCAACATGACAGCTCATGTTGCGCACCTATTTTGATCGAAATCGACTAAGGCCTATGAGGAAATAAATGAGAGGCTAACATAAAAACTATATTTTTCTTTGTACCTATATGAACTACCACAAAAAAAGTATAAAATCATTTTTATTAATCATTAAATAGTCTATATATTATTTTCTATGATATTTTTAATCTGGTATATTGGAAGGGAAATTTGGTATTTAACTATCCAAACAAGCAAGGTAGCAACCTGAACCCAAGCAGTTATCGACCTATTTTACCAACGATAGAGTCTTGCAAAGTCTTTAGCAAATTTCCTTTAACCGTCGATTCCCAATGTGCGTCAGAATTCTCGGAATAACAGAAGTCATTCCCCCTACACACTTGCTGCTCAAGACCGTTCGCCCCTTGCTAACTTCCTTCAACCATTGTCCTTTCAACGTCAAAAGAAGCAGGACAGCTATCTTCATTTTTTTTTTCAAGAATGCCAAGGATTTCAATAAAACCTGGAACGTAAATATGATGCATGCTTGACGTAATGACACTAGTAGTTGTGGTCGATTTGTCGCATGCTTGGTAAAATTGGCATTTAATCTATAAACGTCAAATATGTTTGTACAGATACATCTATTTGTCTGGCAGCGCTCTTGTGGTCGCAATTTTTGTTTGATCGTTTCCAAACTCGGCATTTAAATGTTTTTTTGTAAAACTAAAAATCAAGTCCGCTAATGAGTAAAATTGGACAAATGGGAGGAGATGATTAGACCAGAGGAATTTGAAATATCTCCGTTATTATAAGGTGAACCGAAGAACTGTACGTAACCTATCTTATTGCAAATTAAATGTTCTTTAAATGTTGTTATTTACATTTATTCATTATCTTGATTATTAGCCAAGTTATTTTCATTTTTTAGTTTTTGACCCTCACTAAACCCCCTCTCCTACTCACTTCATATTAAAAATAAGCTGTTATATTGCGAAGCACCTTATTTGAACCCTAAATAACAAATATTGTTCCCGTTGAACTTCTACGTTTCGATATAAATACAAATACATGAAGCACGTAGGACAAACTGTTTAATTTGGACAATTTTTGGAATATCAGCAAAAAAATCCAAAAGATTTCCGGGCCGCTCCGGGATTTGAACCCGGGACCTCCTGCACCCAAAGCAGGAATCATACCCCTAGACCAAGCGGCCACTCGTTCGCTCACCTTTCACTTTGTGTTCACGTGTGAACGCTCTCAATCTGTGGAGTATATTTCCTTAAACAGTCTCTGAGATTTATTTGACGCAGAACTATGTGTTAATTTACCTCATTTCAGGACCGGTACTGTACTGATATTAATATGTGATTGACAACTGACCAGCTATTTTGCCCTGGCTGCGTCAGGTAGGTTGGTTGGAATTCTACCGGCATGTTATAGTTCGAGCAGGTTCTTTCAAATTCGGCCACACCTTATTTACACACTCAAACTTATTGACGATGATAGACAGACCCACTTGCTGCACTTGGCGATAAGACATATACTGACAGAATGCCGTAAACGCCAACAGACTTCCCCTTTGACTTACCAGAACTATTGACTGAAGGCAGCCCATACATAAAATACTATAATACTAACTCAGTTTGACTGGTTTAAAATGTATACCGTAAAGTAAAAATTAGGAGCTATAATTTGTTTTCCACTTGTCCGACACAGAAATTGTCAATGTGTTATTTTTTTTAAATCTCTCAAAGTTTTTGCAGTGGTCAATCGAGAAATTCAAAACTGAAATATATATTCCCTGATTATTTTATACTTACGAAAATTACGCTAACTTCGGAGATCACCCCTGACAAAATTACGTTATTCAAATTTTGCTTTTCGGTTTGAGTGAAGTATATTGAGGGACGTTTTGTGGCGTTGCCATAACTGGATTGTGAGGAAATGATGAAACCGAGTTAGTGGAGAGCCCTCTAAAAGCTCTTACGTAAGATAATACTGGGGGGATGGGGGGGGGAGAAATGGGGGGGTCTCAACCCCTCACGACAAAGGCTGTCCATCTTCAAGGCTTTTTATACCGACCTATTTCTATTCCAGTTTAGTTGGAGCTCCCTCAACAGCTAATCAATTCCTCCAGAATATATTTCAAAACAAAACATCATACATATACTTTTTTTATATTTTTTTATTTTGACATGATAGACCATTGAGATCTCTAGCCGCCCTGCTCAACTCGAGATAATCGCGATCAGATTTTTACCCCGCGTTTGATCAACTCGACGTGCAACCTCCGTTAACCAAGGAGGACCTGGGATGAGTTGTCTCCAGTAGCCTAACGACCCTTGCTGCTACAAAGTATTTGTTATATCACCGACGCACAATGCTCTACTGAATGAGATCTAGGAGAGCCAATGTACTTGTTTTTTTTTTTGTTTTTTTTTTTTTTTTTTTTTTTTTTTATAACTAAGACCACGCTTCTTGATGTTGTTGCGAGCCCTGTAGCCTGATGACTACCTGTTGCAGTCGGGAAGATAGGCCCCTTTTGCTGAACCTTAGTTCCATTTGAAGGGGAGAGGGTAAAACTTTCTGGGTGTAATTTATTTATTTTTGTAATTTGACTGATGGCGGGAGGGCATCAGCCGGATTGTGTGATAGAGGAAAAGGAAAGGAAGAGGAAAGGAGGATAGTAGGAGGCAGAAAGGAAAGGCAACACCGCAATATATACATATATACATCTTATTATCTAAACCTAAACTAAATCCTAATTCTAGAAACTAAATACTAAATGAGGGAGGGCGGCACTCGCTTCGCCAAAGGGACATCCGGCGGGGTGGGCGTAAAACTAAACTAACCTAAATTAACACTAATGAGATAATTGAAAAATATAGAAATATTAAATATGTTGATTTTATTTACAATATGTACAAAATTAGAGGCATTGAGCTATGCGGCCCTGCGTTATGGTGGGAGGTCGGCGAGTCTGACGAGGTCCGCGAGCGGTTCCTCATCAGCTCGCTGCCATCTCACAGGTTGCAGGAGAGGGGGTAGGTCATTGTAAAGGGGGTTGTCAGTCTGTCGGAGTGAGTCGAGGAATTTAATATGTCGTTTTGCAATGGTGTGTTCAATGGGTTCTAGGTTAAGTACGTTGTGTATGTGTTCGTTTTTCCGTCTCTGGAGTGATGTGTGATATACAATTTTGCGGACAAGCCCGTTCTGAAAAGATTGGAGTTTCTGTAGTTGGGATTTATACATATATCTGAATAAGGGGGCCCCGTACAGAAGTGCGGGTTGTATAACCCCCTTAAGTATAAGTAATTTGAGATTGAGGCTCAAGTTAGGAGACATGAGCAGATGGTGTAGAGAACGGAACTTGAACCGCAAAGCTTGTATTTTCCGTGAGATGTGTGTCGAGAATGTCAGGTGTCTGTCGAGTCTTATGCCAAGGTAGCATATGGAACCGGAAGTCTTGATGTTAGTGTTGTTAAGTGTAAAGTGTTTCGGTAGAGTCCGTTTGCCTGTGTAGTAAGAGAATATAAGTGCGTCCGTCTTTGTGGGGTTAACGTCAATGTTCAGTTGTTTCAGTCGGTTCGCGATGTCCTGGCAAGTGTGTTCGGCAAGGGATAATGCTCGCTTGGGATTGATGGACCTGCTCATGATAGCCACGTCGTCTGCATAGGCAAGAACCGAGGTTCTATTGTTGTAATGTCGACCGACCACATCCGCCGTGTATATGGAAAAGAGGGTGGGTGATAGGACGGAGCCCTGAGGGACTCCGGTAGGTAGGGAGTGTGTGGAAGAAAGGCTTTGACCGACTCTCACTTGGAGGGTACGGTCGTGAAGGAAGGAGGAAATTAGGTTATAGAGCTGCTCGGGGCAGCCCTTGGAGTGGAGGGTGGTCAGGAGGGTGTGGTGGTCGACAGAATCAAACGCCTTTGTGCAGTCGATGGATATCATGGCGGTCGCTTCATTGCGGCGGATGCTTTGAGTAGCAAGGGACTGTACTCTTGCCAGGGGGTGTATGGTGCAGAGGCGTGTGCGGAAACCGGACTGCTCAGGGGGGATGATAGATTCCTTCTCGCAGAAATCTACAAGAAATTGGTGCACTACGCGTTCCAATAGCTTGGAGATGTGTGAGAGAAGGCTTATCGGCCGATAGTGGTCAGGGGAGTTGCCCGTTTTACGGGGCTTGAGGAGGGGAACCACTATGGCATGCTTCCACTGTGTGGGAAAGTGCCTGAGCCTAAGGCACGTGTTGAGTAAGTGATTGAGGTAGGCCATAGCCTTTCGTGGAAGCTGGCGCAGGAGTACATACTGTACCCTGTCCAGACCAGGGGATTTACCTCCCTTGGTGCGTCGTAATATGGCACTGAGCTGCTTAGGGGAGGAGAACATGAAATTTCTTCCATGCTCCATCCTAGGCGCCTCTCCGTGGTCACGGGTCCTAGCCCGAGAGTCTGCCGACATATGAGCCGCCAGCACCTCGGCCTGGTCCTCGGGTCCCATCACGCCCTGGTCAGACTGGATAAGAACAGATCCACGCTTGGTGGTTCTGCTCTTAACCAGCTTCCACAGTTTGCGATGGTCACCGTGTGTGAGTCGGAGGGTTTCGTGCCATATTGACGTCTTCCACTGCCTCATGAGTGATCGTATTTGTGTTGTGAGTGCGTTTAGAGCAGGGCGTAGAGATACGTTGCCTGTTCTGTGTAAAGTGTTTTTAATAGTGTTTCTTTGTTTTATGATGGCTAGTATGTGTGCAGGGGGAGTTTTGAGATGTGGTGGCTGGCGTTGAATTTTAGGGATTGCGGCGTCCGCCGCCTCTATAATTAACCGTGTGAACTCATTTAGACTCTCGTCTAGGGTTTGGGTGTCACTGATGTTCGTGAACACCGGTGTGTACTCGTACATGAGCGACTTGTAACGTTTCCAGTCAGCTTCATGAAACGAGTAGGCGGTTGGGGTGGGGGCTGGGGGAGGACGACCTCTCAGCACGTAAAGTACTGGTAGGTGGTCGCTTGTGACAAAGTCCGATACGGCACATTTTGTCACTATGTGTGGGGTCCTAGTAAGTAGGAGGTCAACACAGGACCTTTTGGTTGTGGTTCTAAAAGTGTGGGCGTTAGGGTGCACGACGTGGAATAATGATTCCATTATCGCCGTGCCTGCTTTGTTGCCTAAACGATTATTCCAAGAATGATGTTTGGCGTTCAGGTCTCCAACAATTATATGTTTCCTGTCGTTCTCAGTGAGGCCGAGCAGGATTTTAAACAAGTCAGCATTGACTCTGGGGCGTCTATAAAGAGCAGTGATGGTATACGTCCGATCGGTAAGCAGTGCTTGGAACGAGAGGATGTGTAATTGATCTTTTTCTGGCGCAACAGGAGGAGGTATACGCTTGAAGGGTATGCCGTACTTTATTAGTACGGCGACACCTCCTGCGCCCTCATCGTCCTCAGCGTCGTCCCTGAGCACTGAATAACCGGTCATAGTATAACTATCCTTGCTCTTTAGTCGGGTGTCTGATAGCACCACGATTGTGGGTTTGAATTTATTTAAAAGAGCTTCAAGCTCGGACTTTCTGAGTTCTGCAGAATTAACGTTGAAGTTAATTATAGAGTAGGGACGGACCATTATTTCTTAATGGCGGCGACAAGAGTGGAAATGAGTTCTTTCACGGTATCCATGAGGGAGGTGAACAATTCTTTCATTTGGTTAAACCAGCCACTGTGTTCGGATTGATCATTGTGTTGTGGAGCATAAGTAGCCTGAGCAGCGGGCTGTGGGGTGTGTTGTGGTTGTTGGGGGGTGTATTGGTGTTGTGGGGGTGCGTTGTGTTGAAAGAGTGTTTGTGATGCTGGGTTTTTGTTTTGCCAGGGATTGTGTGTGGGCGCCGAGGCGGGGACGTAGGTAACTGGTTGCTGCCTTTCTAGGCGGCGGGCCTGGACCTGTTGGGTGAGTTCAAGCCTATATCGGCATTGCCTGTATGAGGCGGGGTGGTTCTCGTTGCAATGCACGCACTTTAGTGCGTTTTTAGCCCTGTCACAGTCACTGACGTCGTGAGCGCGTCCGCATCTCACGCACTTGGGAGGAAGGTTACAATAGGTTTTAGTGTGCCCTAGGCTTTGACACCTATGACACTGGGGTATTTCGTCAGGGGATTTATATTCCCTGACCTTGATGAGTACGTGGTCAATGTGCTCCATTTTTTTCAAGTGTTCCCCAAATTTGTATGTTGGACGGAAAGTGGCCAATACAGGCTCAATTTCCGTCTTGTAACCTTCAGGGTTGGTGCGTGTGAGGCGGACTACACTGACGAGGTCGTCGTGCTTTAGGGCGTGGGCAATATCATCAAGTGAGTGGCTAAGGTCCAGGCCAAGGATGACATACTTTTTGTTCCTTTTCGTCCCCTTCGGCGCGAAAGTGTGATAGGGGATTTTGTTGTTGGGGTGATTAAAGAGTGTGATGATTTTGTCATATGTGTCCTGGTCGTCAGCAAGTACTCTGGTGTGGTGTTGTGTCGGTTGGAGGCGGAATTTTGTAATGTCGTTGGCCTTGAGGCCTCTAGTGATGTCCCCTGAGTCGCAGTGCTCGCGGGGAACGATGATTGGAGGGGGCAGTTTTTTCTTCGCCTCAGTGTTTGTGGTGGAGTCTGTATTTGTGTTTTGTCCTTGTAATGGGGAGAATTTGTTATTCGTTATCGTTGGTGTAGTTGTGTTAGTCTGTTGTGTTCCTTGGGTTCTGCGTTTCGACTCGACTCGGGTAAACCCGTCCTTGTCAACGTAGGGCGCTCGGTGAACTATGGGTACAATTGTTCCAGATGTGTCCATTGGGGTGTCCTGTTGTGAAGTGGAGGTAGTGGGGTCAGTCTGTTCAGTTGTCGGTTCTGGGAAGGGGGAGAGGGGGGAGTCCTCGGTCGCCAGTGATTGGACCTTGTCCTGGGGGCGTGGCTTGGGAGGGTTGGTGGTGGGGGTAGGTTGCTGTGTCGTGATTGGAGGGGGCGTGGTCTGGGGGCGTGGCTTGCGAGGGTCGGTAGGGGGGGTAGTGTCGGAGTCAGTACCTGACTCTGCTGTTGAAGGGCCGTACACTACATGCCTCTTCTTGTGGGGGGGGGAATTTAGAGTGCCTTATGACCTCGTCTGATGAGTGGGCTTTACCGTGTATAGAGAATACTGATTTTTTGCGGTGTTGCCTATTCTGGTGGGATTTTATGGGGCCAGCGGAGGAGGATTGGGGAAGTCTAGGAGGACCTGAAGGGTCCATAGTGGGCGGATGGCCCTCTAAAGGGCCGTGTGCGAAAGTCTTGCCTTTTCCTTCTATGGTTTGGGGTCAGTGTCAGGGACCTATCTGCCCTTACCTTGGCAGGTAGTTTGGCCTTAAGGGCCCGAGTCTTCCGCCCAAATCTGATTGCCTCCCCCGTCCGGACGGGGCACCTCAGAAACGGACAGGTTATCTGTAGAGGATTCACTGCTTACTTCTCTTCGACTGCCCTCTTTTTCGTGCTACGCACTGAAGTTCTCAGCAAGCAGTTGTTGTTCCTCGTCGGGCCGTTCAAGGCCGTGATGTGTCCATGGTCCGAAGTTCAGTCCAGATTCATCCAAAGCACGAAGTACAGGTACTAAGTCCAGGCGAAGTCCAGGTGAAGTCCGGTTCCGTGGTGTGATAGTAGTTATCTGGTGGCGCAAGCCGTGCACGATGGTGAACACAAGGCACCAAGTGCCACTGTTCTAGACGTGTCGTGCACTGGAGCTGAAGAGCAGATCCAAAGTATCCAATCCAAGAGAGCTTCTGAAGAGGTGTTGCCTGTTCAGCTGCTGGCTTGCGAATGTACCAGTACTACCAGTACGTACGTACGCCAATGTACTTGGTTATACCGGCATGCTGATGAACTGATTTACTCACTAGACTCGCGCCATTCCGCTATCTCGGCGACATCAGCGTGCTCTGCTAGAGAACCAGTGTACTAAACTCGGTTATCCATTCAAATAAGGGGTGGCTATTAAATAACGAGACTGACGCTGCTGCAGAAGAAGTGCGCAAGCGTCAAACACCAGCAACTAACAGCTGTTATCGTGAAGCTTCCTCATTCGAATATAGTGCCTAGTGAATATAGTTGTTTTTTTGTTTCGCCGGGAAAATGTTGTGTAACAGTAGAGCAACGAATTGTTGTGAAATTTCATGTGAAACTTGGAAAAACCGCTACTGAAACTTATAATTTATTGAAAGAAGTGTATGGGAATGAATGTTTATCGCGTGCACGTGTTTTTGAGTGGTTTAAGCGTTTTCAAGATGGCCGAGAAGACGTTCAAGATGATTCACGCCCGGGTCGCCCTTCCACGTCGAAAACGGATGACAATATCGAAAAAATCGGTAATCTGATTCGATCTGACCGTCGGTTAAGTATTCGTGCGATTGCTGAAACTGTACGAATTGATAAAGAATCCGTACGGCAAATATTACATAACAATTTTAACATGCAAAAAGTGTGTGCCAAAATGGTGCCTAAAATTCTCACATTTGAACAACTGGAAGCTCGCAAAAATGTTTGTACTGACACTTTGAATGCCATTGAAAATGACCCAAACTTACTGGAAAGGATAATAACATGTGACGAATCATGGTTTCTTATGTATGATCCTGAAACAAAGCGCCAATCCATGCACTGGAAGAGCCCATCTTCACCGAGAGCCAAAAAAGCTCGAATGAGCAAATCAAAATTCAAAGCAATGTTGATTGTTTTTTTTCGATATTCATGGGATTGTGAACCTTCACTGGGTTCCTGAAGGTCAAACGATTAATCATACTACCTTCACGTTCTTGCTGAACTCCGCGAAAGAATAAGGAAAAAACGACCTGAATTGTGGAAGGACAAGTCATGGGTTCTCCACCAAGACAATGCGCCGGCTCATTCCGCATTGTCTGTTAAGAGGTTTCTAGCCAAATTCAGCATCCCAGTGTTAGACCATCCGCCTTATTCGCCGGATCTTGCGCCGTGCGACTTCTATCTGTTTCCTAAGGTGAAATCTGCATTAAAAGGAACAAGATTTGAGTCTGTTGAAGCTGTAAAAGTGAAAGCGGCACGCGTCCTGAAGGAGCTGACAGAAAAAGACTTCCAGCACTGTTTCGAACAATGGAAGGTTCGCATGGAGCGTTGTAGGGATAAAGGAGGGGTGTATATTGAAGGTGATAATAAGTAAAAATGTATGAAATAAAAATAAAATGTTTTACAGCGTCAGCCGTTATTTAATAGCCACACCCCGTACTGACAATGCCCGATGTTGCTTGGCACTGCTGATCCAAAGACGAACGCTCTTCCACTTATCTATGGGTGCCCCCTTTATTATGCATTGAATTAGAAGTAAATAATAAATTTTGGGGATTTTATGTAACTATTTTCGAACAATATCATTTTCATCATCTGCTGGTTAGGCTCGAAGGATATTTGAAGAAAGTTTTCGAAAACCGCTTCATGTAGAAGACCGCTTGAAGATCTTCTCGGGATTTAATGGGAAGACCCTTCTAACTTTCGCAAATATGGCGAATTTCTTTCCTTACTTATCCCAACCCAAATCTGAATGGTGCTTGAGGTTCGTCTCTCAAAGAAGTATTGTTCGGTCTGATCAAAGCAGCTGAACAGTACGATCCCATCAAAGGATATTCTCTCTCTACTAATAATTGGCCACTCCCATTCTGTTCCCCCAGGCTTTATTATTATTCTCAGCATCGGATATAATATACTATCAATTTCACAAACTATTTTCTGCCTAATTTAGAACTAAAGTTCAGATTATATATATATATATATATATATATATATATATATATATATATATATATATATATATATATATATATATATATATATATATATATATTTATATACACCCTTTACACAAAACTGTAAAACTTTACTTAAGTAAAACATTAATTAATAATTAACTGGGCAATACTTTAATTATACCAGTCCTAACCTGTTGAGCAGAGACGTGGGCCGTGACTTCTGCGATGGAAAGTTGCCTAAATGTCTTTGAACGCAAGCTTCTACGGAATTTTTATGGTCCTGTTTTCAACACAGACTCAGACGTATGGAGGTTTTGCAGCAATGCCGAACTTTACTCCCTGTATAGTTGTAAATGGAGCCAAATTCATTAAAGCTACCTGTATAGAATAGCTGGGCTATGTAATGAGAATGGACTACTAATCACTGGTAACTTCATTTCTTATTGCACACTACAATAACTCACTATCACGCCAATCACTGAGGTTCACAAAACACGGCACTGCACAATACTTCACTAGAACACTAGATCTTATCTCATTTTTATGACCAAACATGTTTATGCTCAACTAGTAGCCGGTCCCTCCAGGGAAAGTGAGTGAGAGTAAGTTGCCCGGATTCCCACGACCCTTTGTTCCATTACACACTTAGGACTAGAACATAGAACGAGAGTGTTCAGTAGAAAGGGAACTGTCGTAACGACCCCGGCAGGTCAAAAAAAATAAAAAAGCTCAACTACTAACTTAAACAAGGCTGTTATTAGTGAAAATCTAACACAATTCCGGTACCATACTTAGACCACTAAAGACGTTAATGGTAAACAATAAAAGAAAGATGACAACTTATGGACGGTCATATTCTTATAATGAGATAGTACCCAGCCGTCAAGCCTCAACCCCTCCCGGTCTCCGTGTGTTTCCCGTTGCACAATGAGATGAAAGAGCAATCCGGCAGATCCAGAAGACCTTCAGAGCCTCACCTCAAAATTGAGGCAATAATTGTCATATGTGACCGAAGTAGTCAATGGTACCCTTGTTTAATCATTTCTGACACCAAAGTTGTATGGACGACCACCACGTCTGTGACTGGCAATAGGGAAGTAGATCCTGACCTCTGCCATCAGTTTCTGATTCACCTAACTGATTGTTAGCTCTGCCAACCCTGTGCTACCAGAATGATCGAAACCTCTAAGTAGCACAGACTGCATGCTCCAGGACGTATCTCCCTTTCGGTCCTCACTTCCCCCAGTTATGACGCCGGCATACCTTGAAGGGGATGACTCGGCTGTCACACCCAAATCCTCTGAGTATTAGCTGGCATCTTGGGCAAATGCCCTTGCACTATACCCAGACCAGATCCCCTACATTCTGTATCTCGCTATGCCTCCAGCTGAGCCAATATTGCCTTGTGGATAACTGCTATACAATGGAATCAGACCCCGGGGGGGGGGGGACGAAACGACTAAGAATATATAAAAAAACCCACTACTTTAAATTGAATAATGTTAGATAAATAATACAAAAAACAGGAATACTCGCCAACAATAAAGGCTACTAATAGCGTGTTACCAGTATTTTAATGTTTATTTTGCCGACTATAATTTCGTGACATGAAATTAACAGGAGCACATCTAGAACTTTTTACAGTTTACAAGCGTTTCATGTAATAAATTATAGTTAACAATGGTTTATGGAGAAAAACTGGTTTTAAATTAGCCCCTAATTGTATGCCAACAGAAGTTTCCACGTTATCCATATTTTGTCGGACACTTTATCTTTATGAATAGGTTATAAATAACTTTTCCGGTGACAAATTAGACGGCATGTGGGGGGGGGGGATGTGTAGAAAAAGTTTCAAAACCACTCACAATGCATTTAATTTTTTTTGTGTTTGTGGTGGGAGGGGGTGTCGGTGTTCTAGGGGACATTTCATAGGGAGGACGCTGGAAGATGGATCACGCTGTCGGCTTTCACACCATAGACAAAGCCCCTATCTGGGTCAGCTCACATATACACCTCTCTCTCTCTCTCTCTCTCTCTCTCTCTCTCTCTCTCTCTCTCTCTCTCTCTCTCTCTCTCCCTCTCTCTCTCTCTCTCTTCTCCTTCTCTCTCTCTCTTCTCTCTCTCCTCTCTCCTCTCTCTCTCTCTCTCCCTCTCTCTCTCTCCCTCTCTCTCTCTCCCTCTCTCCTCTCCCTCTCCTCCCTCTCTCCTCTCCTCTCTCCTCTCTCTCTCCTCTCTCCTCCTCCCTCTCTCTCCCTCTCTCTCTCCTCCTCTCTCCCTCCCTCTCCACCTCTCTCTCCCTCTCTCCTCCTCCCTCTCTCTCTCTCCCTCTCTCTCTCCCCTCTTCCCTCCCTCTCTCCCTCCCCTCTCTCCTCTCCCTCTCCCTCTCCCTCTCCCCTCTCCCTCTCCCTCCTCCCCCTCTCCCCCTCCCTCCTCCCCCTCCCCCTCCCCCTCCCCCACCCCCTCTCCCTCTCCCTCTCCCCCTCTCCCCTCCTCTCCCCTCTCTCCCTCTCTCCCCTCTTCTCCCTCTCTCCCTCTCTCCCTCTCTCCCTCTCACCCTCCTTCTCCTCTCTCTCTCTCTCTCCTCTCTCTCTCTCCTCTCCCTCTCACCCTCTCTGTCTCTCTCTCTCTCTCTCTCTCTCTCTCTCTCTCTCTCTCTCTCTCTCGGGGGGGGGGGAGGCTCAGGTTTGCCATTTGCTTAAGCGTTGACCTTAATCTCATATGGTAAATCTATACTGGCGAGTTCTATTCCCACCTGGGCAATAGGAATTTATTTAGTGAGGGAATACATTAAATAAAATCCTTAGTTCCATCCTGGCTGGATAATGGTTGCAAGTTGTAAATAATCCGTCCCTTGTTCATGAGTCTTAATTGCAAAAAGTGTACGTTAATAAGTAATAATAATAAACGCTCGATGTAAACAACAATAGTGTTCATAATATGGGTACTTTGATAATAATATTTACTTATTTTAATCAAGAGGCTTAGTTTCGTGCCTCTCGAATTATTACCTCATTTGTGAACATTTTGATGATCTAAATTTTAGTATTATTATCGCCCTATTATTATCTCCCTGAGATGTCAATAATAATACAGTCAAGATATTAATATGTAAAAAAGAACAAGGCAATGTTTGTTGTGAATAAGAATGTATCTGACAAAACAGCAAAAGATAATTTAAAAACTTTGTTGATAATACAGAACTTCATAAGATATACGACACAAAGGAATTCTGGGGTCTCGCCTCAGGTAACAATGAGAGGTGGATTTCTTTGTGAAGGATATTCACTCCAAATATAAATATCTTATACATTATTAAGTATTTTACGGCAACAAAAAAGTGTAGTTATAATCAGCATTCAGTGAAAGGTGGGAAAACTTCTGAATAGACACTTGACAATTTTACACCCGACTCCGTAAGAAGTATTCCAGAATAGGAGAGAAGGAGTTTGAAACACCTCAAACTTTACATAAAGGTAGGAATTCACAAGTATCTAATATTTGCTTATCAGAATCTCAACGAGTTTTGTTACAATCTGAATAAAAGGTGGCGTTTCTTGTTCAAAGTATCAACTACCTTTATTATAAAGTAAGGAAATTTATAACGAATTATATATTATTACTTTGAGGTCAAAAGTGCTGATGCGGACATCACATAACTTCCTTCTACTCTTTGATTTTACTTTTTAAATTAATTAAACGAAATGTTTTGATGGAGTTAATCCAACATCGTTTCATTTAAATATGCGTTTTAATGGATAAAAAAAAAAATCCGTCACGCAGGGGCTGAGCAAACTTAGCCGATTTCTGTCGTGAATTTTTACAATATACATACTGGTAAAAACACCGCAAAAATTTAGTGAAGAAATACAAATGGTAATGAGAAATCTTTCAGTTACAAGTTAATAACTCAACAACGGAGGGCGTCTGAATTGTAAACCAAACGGTACACCCGAAAGATAAGCCATTAATGAAATATATCTGAATATATCACATTAATATATATATATATATATATATATATATATATATATATATATATAATTGTGCTGATGTTTTCGACCAGGTTGTATTTATATGTGGTGTGTTATTCTTTTCGGAGTTTTGGTCAATGTTGGTGAAATAAATCTTAGTTTATGCCAATAATTCGAGAATCTTTATTCTCTCATCTTCAGGGCTGTAAAATTACATGTACTACTTTATAATATTGCACATTGTTATTACACATTATTGTAAAAGGGTGTTTTTTTTCTTATTATTACTTACCAAGACTAATGATACCTATAAACTGTTATACATTCTTATTGCACTATGACTAGGGTTATAGTAACCTTCCATGTTTTGTTTACACAGCAGGGTCACAGCCTTTTATATGTTTTGTATATTTATAGTATGGTGTCTTCTTCGCTTGTTAAACTATATTATAATTGTTGTACTGTATTTGGTATATCATGATAGAACTATTTATTTTTCTTCTTTTTTTTTTATTTTTTTTTTTAAATTATTGCTATAATTTGTTAAAGCTATCATCATGTTGTTAAGATTAATATGTTATTGTCACTTATATTATTTTACAATAGTTATTGCAATGGACAATTACGATTATTGCTATGTTTTACTAAATCTATGTTATTGCCACTTACCACTATGTTATAAATGGCAATAACATAGATTTAATAAAACATAGCAATAATTGTAATAGTAAATAGCACTAACTATTGTAAAATAATATTAGTGACAAAACAAGGAAGGTTACTATAACCCTAGTCATAGTGCAATAACAATGTACAATAGTTTATAGATATCTTTAGTCTTGGTAAGTAATAATAAGAAAAAAATACCCTTTACAATAATGTGCAATATTATAAAGTAGTACATGTAATTGTACAGCCCTGAAGAAGAGAAAATAAAGATTCTCGAAATATCGGCATAAACTAAGATTTATTTCACCATCATTGACCAAAACTCCGAAAAGAATAACACACCATATCAATATATATATATATATATATATATATGTGTGTGTGTGTGTGTGTGTGTGTGTGTCTTTTACCGGTTTCTAGCGGTCGCAATTTGGGTTTAGTCGTTACTAAACTCAGTATTTAATCGTTTTATGTAAAAAGAAAGATCAAGTTAGGTAAAGGCTGAAATCCGACCAGTGAGGTGGAGGGGTTTAGAGGGAATGAATTTCAAAAATTCTTAATATTTCCTTTGCTATAGGTCATGATAGAAAAATATGTATACAACAACCACTATAGGTAACTAAATGAACAATAAGATCGACTTTATTCTAAACTGCTCCAAAAATGAATAGGGATATTTGCTGTTTTGTGGTATGTATGGGGCCTAGCATATCTATATATATTAAGATATATTATATATATATAATATAAATATATATATTATATATATTTATTTATTATAAATATCATTAATATTTATTAGAAATTATTGTTTTTTTCCCCCATGAAAGATGAAAATTTAATTTAGATAGGATAATTTAATTAAAAATTTTAATAATAAGAAAAAATATGTTTGTTTATCATTCATTATTTGAGCAGTATACATCTTTATTACAAGGCATATTTAAAAATTTTTGAACTTTCTTTTTGTTGTTTCAGTTTTTGTATCCTTTTCCCTCCTCAGCTCGATTTTAGCCATTGTGAAACTTTAGCCAATTTTCCCAAGATTTCCCTTACGGAAATCAGTCCTATGTCGGTTGTACTCATGACGGAAACCTTATGTCCATATTTGTCCAACTAAACTAACAAAAGCATTAGCAAACGAAATATCGCTATTTTTAATTTCAGGCTTCCCTTATAAACCCCCACTCCTGTTCCTCAGAGGATATTAATATAGCCTAAAGTCTAAGTTGGCTTAGTAGTAATATACATACCAAGTTTCATAAAATTCGGTTCCGCCGTGTATGCGTGAAAAATAACAAACAAACAAACAAACCACACACAAAGAAATAAAAAATGCAGTTATGGTATCTATGACATGTTAAACGAAAAGACGTATCGCGAAAATTCGCGAAAAATCAAATCAATGTACAGGCAGAGGTTACACTTATATATATATATATATATATAGTTTTGAACGGACCTCATTTTCCATCTCCTGGGTAGGATCGATGGACATTTGAAAACATTTTTCGAAAATCCCGTTCTGAGTACAACCTTAATAGCTGTTTCCCCTTATGGGAAATCTGCTAAAGGGCGCCAGGTTCATCCATCACACTGGTGTGTTTTATCGTTTTACCTCAACTTTGGTTTATACTGTTGACTGTTTGGAATTGGTAAGTTTTTTTAACCTCTGCAGAAAATTTGGTTTCTTTTTTTTTTCTTCAGTTGTTTAGTTCATCTCTTGTTTTTTTTTTGTATATATACATTTCTCTGTTTTTTTCGTTCCTTTTTGTATATTCTAATTTTTTTTTTATTTTATTGAATTAATTTCTTTTGGAAAATCAACAATGCCTCTGGTTCCTTCTAAAAAATAAATAAATAATATGTAAAACAGGAATGGAACATCAATAATTCAACACTTCCAGTACATTTTCTATAAACTGTAGTACTTTTTTTTTTATTCCTGTGACCTAAGAGAATTTATTTAGCAGCGTTAAAATGAATGAAAGAAAATGTTAGTTCTTGAACCAGTTTTGGTAAGTGGTGACATGATATGTACTGCTCCTGGTACTATTTGGTATGACTGCTGGAAGATGTCAACGTTGGAGCGGGAATGAAGTGATGGAAGTGACAGTCAGTGCTAGGCCGCACAGGTAGAAATGAAAGTCCGTCACGCAGGGGCTGCGTAAACTAAGCAGATTTCGAAAATCATCCCCTCTAAACCCCCTCTCCCTTGTCCGATTTCAGCCGTTAACGAACTTAATCTTTCTTTGAATAAAACGACTAAATATCAAACAAAATTTGCGACGGCTAGAGCGGTAACAGGCAAATATGTAGATAGATAGATAAGTCTTTATATATATATATATATATATATATATATATATATATATATAGTTTTGAACGGACCACATTTTAGTCATCTTCTAGGTAGGATTGATGGACATTTGAAGAAAAATCTTGAAAATTTCGTCATGATTACGACCTCAATAGCTGACTTCCCTTAAGGGAAATCTGCTAACAAATGATGAGGATAGATTATTGAATAACGATGTAGTAGAATGGGAGCTGAGCACTCCCCAAAACAAGTTTATAAATACAGTCTATAGAAACAGGCTATAAATAATTTAATTAGCTTAACTTAACTAATAAATGGAGAGATGTATTCAAAACTGCAAAAACCCATGATCATGGTGTTCATAAAATCGTTATTGTGATGAATTTCAGCTGGGACATTCTGCCAGGAGTAAAGGCTGATGTGAGGGAGTTTCTCGGTAGATTCTACAAAAGAACAATAAAGAAAACAAATATCCAAAATATTCACCTTTGCCCCACCATAGTGGGTCACAACTACTGAGGTTGTTCTCAAAACGCCATTTCCAAAAACTTTTCTGGAATGTCCATCGATAGTACCCATCATATATGCATATATTTGTTTACTAAACTCGATATTTAAAATCATTTTATGTAAAAAGAAAGATCAAGTTCATTAATAGCTGAAATGAAATCAATCTGACCGATGGGGGGGGGGTGGTTTAAGAGGGGGGTTATCAAAAATTCGAAATATCTCCGTGACTATACGTCGTATCGAAAACTTCTATAGAACCAAACTTATTACAAAACAATTTTTCCAAATAATAGTATTGTTATATGCATTTATATTCTATCTTGTATAATAACATAGATATTTGCATTTTTATTAAGTGTGAGCGGATAACGGACGACATGAGTTCGTCTCAAGTCGTTATCTTCTGCCGTAAGCTAGTTCGGCCGTTTCCGTAACTTTTCGGCGCTCGCGGAATCAGTTTATAGACTCGTTACTACTACTGTTACCAGTATGCAGATTTCTATATAGTAAAACTTAACGTGGTAAATCTTTTTAGTTAACGTAGCCTCTTCGTGACTGACGTTTTAGATTTCAGCTTTAAGTGAACCACCACTGCTACTCGTACCATATTAAGTATAAGCTGTTATATCATGAGCCCCTCTAGTCTAAGCTTATGTACCAAATATTGTTTCCATGATACCTTTATTGTACGAGATTCGCTGTACCAGCACGTGGGAAATTTGCTTAGTTTGCAAACACAGAGAACTCAGGAGAATGAGCTTAGTCATTCAGGAGAATGAGGGACTTTTGTTGCGTAAGGGACTCATTATGAGGTGTGTAGAGCGGCAGAATTCAGGATGTTGAAGCAGAAGTGCCTGGGTGTCTAGTGTACTGTGTTAGGTGAACGGGTTGCTGTAGTTTGAGAAGAAAGTGGTCGGAGGGAAGGTATGAAAACTAAATTAAAATTAAGTACACCTTAAAAATAGGAATTATTGCTAATTTAACCCCCCGTCGGGCGCACCTCTGGACGAAACAAAATCGGGCGCACCCGGCCTGAGAGGCCGCTCACATATTTTAAGCCCCCACTACCCAACTAATTAATTTTAATTTAAAACGCTGGTAGGACAGACTTCGCTAGGATCTTTGGAAACCAAATATAATATTTATAACGTAAAATATTGTTTTTATTAGAATAGAATGAAGCTTATACTAAAACAAGTAAAATTGATCAGGCGCATTCGGCCTGAGAGGACAGAGTTAGACTAGCACTTATTTCTCAAGATATCGACGAACTTCCATATAGAATAGCATTAATCTTAGTAAAAGGGACGATTGCAATAGATATATCTTGAAAAAAATCATCTTCGAAATTAAGGAGCAATTGGGCGCAGTCGGCCTCACAAGCCACCTAGGGACCAGTCGGTCTGGATGAAGGATGGCAATAGACTAAAGTAGGGGATTCTAAGCATGAACACAAATCAGGAAATTACTGGGAATGGCCCCTCACAGGGGAAACAGAATAAGGCGTGGTATCAAAAAGTATGTTTTCCTGGCCTCTCAGGCTAGCTGCGCCCGACGGAGGGTTAATTCTAGATCGTATGAATAATTTATTTATATCCTTATGAGTGATATTTTATGAAGAAAAGTGTCATCGGAAGGACATGAAGTGCTTAAGGCCCTTTGTCAATGTCTTTAAGGCGATTGGTTGAGTTTGACCCTTGCCAGACCTCTGGTAGGCCAGTGGCTTTTGGAGGCAGCTTAGGCTGCCGAATTTTTTTTTTTTTTATTTTTATTTATCTGAGGCCCTAGTGTATCTATGCCTTGGTCGGTGGGGATAGGTCTATCAAACCTAGGGAGGTGGTGGCAGTTTTCCCTTTTTCTAGGGTGCTCTACAGGATGCCGAGGTATTTCACATGGTGCATTTCTATGAACTCAGCGACTTTGAGAAGACCTGGGGGGGGGGGGGGTTGGGGTTCGGGAAGTTTACTCTCCTGAGGCTAGAGTTCTAGACTAGCGCGGGGTTCTGGAAGGATTGTAGACAGAAGTATAGAGGGTTGAAAAATACATTGGGAGTAATGCAAGCTGCCGTGATTCAGTGAGCGTTGGGAAGGAGGGAGTTGGTGGTATTCCGTGCTTAATTTAGTGTAATGTAGTTGCACTGTTCCACCGATTCAACTTATAAAGATGTTCACTGTGAGAGCCAAAAATGTATTTTTGTTTTTAATTTAATTTTATTTATTTTTTAATTTTTTTTAGTATTGTATGAGTATTTAACTTTTACATTAGCCAAGGACATGAGTGGCTACTGGTGCAGGATGAACTGCAGCTGCAGGTGCACCTCTGTGTACGACTGCATTGAACCCGTTGACTGGATCAGCTGTGTACTCGACTGTTCGGATCACACCGTCAGGATCAGCGAGGGAGTACTGGCCCTGGACGACATCTCCATCCCTCGTCTCAGTCTGGCTCTTGGAGTCTCCGGTCAGGGCGTCGTTGACGGAATAGGAGAACTGGTACTGAGGATGGGGGTCGTAGTCCTGGACTGCAGCGTGGGCCACTGCTACGGGTGCATGTGCAACAGTGACTGGTCCGTGTGCAACGGCGTATGGTGCATGTGCAACTGCTACTGGGGCATGGGTGAGGTATTGAGGTGCACCTCTCGCAGCAGCAACCAGGGCCAAGATGGCTAGAACCTATGAACAAAATATATCAACACAATCAGTATAGGCCCTTAAAGTGTGATTACCTTTAGTAGATTTATCTTAGGGGAAACAGCTATTGAGGTAGCACTCATGATGGGATTATCATGAAATTTCTTCAAATGTCTATCAATCCTATCTAGGAGATGACGAAAATGAGGTCCGTTCAAAATTGTATATATATATATTTGTCTGTTGACGATCTAGCGGTCGCAATTTTTTTCTCAACGATATCAAACTCGATATTTAGACGTTTTATGTCAATCATTCAAATGAATATCAAGTTCGTTAATGACTAAAATCGAACAAGAATTTCAAAAATCTCCAATATTATGCGTCGAATCGAAGATTTGTAAAGATTCAATCTTATTGTAAATGTTCTATAAATGATTTTATGTACGTATTATTGTAGATATTAGACGTTTTGTAGTTTTCGGCCTTAAATAAACTTCCACTCCTACTCATGTCATACTAACAATAAGCTGTTATATTGTGAATCCCATTATTTAAATCCTAAATATCAAATATTGTTCTCATGAATTTTTACGTTAGGAGATAAATGGAAATACGTGCCGCACGTGGAAAATCTGCTTAGTTAACGCAACCCCTGCCTCCATTTAAGGTGTTGGAATACTGCTGTTCAAACCGCTTCTCTAGGAAAGGTCAAAATCTCCTAAATCCCAGCTATTTGCTTCAGCGGGGGGGGGGGGTCAATTCATATGTGGAAATATAGTAGGCATAGGTCTAAATTAATTATTGAAAACCAACAGACTATTTTAGGAGAAGCCTGATAATATCTATAATGTTTTAAAACCCTCTTATGGAGTACATAACAATGTGTAACAATAGATACACTAAAGGTAACACATTTAAAAATTTGGCACTCTAAGCATCATAATAATTGGGCAGGCCCACATATTAGGTATTCTTGATCAGAAATGTCAAAGATGAACGTGCAGCACTCAGTAGCTAAGGACAACTGGAATGGACTCGTCTCCAGCAACACAATTCCCGTGGGAAGTAGAGTTCAAATATCCTCCAGGAACCTCTAACAGCAATCGTAAAAGTGTCAGCAGGTTGAAGTTTAACAGACGAAAAGTTCGTTCTTAATCCGAAGGAACTAATTTTTTAGTGTGAATTTGGTGATATCAGTCTTCGCCACAAACACACGTAACGACCGTAACAGCAAATGGCAAACAATTATTAACATAAATTTGCCCGGGTTAGTATGGGAACCTGAACGTGCGAATTCATTTAGAGAATCCCAAATTTCGCTAGACATCTGGGCCAAAGATTCGTCTATCCCGAAGACTAGCTATTAAGAGATTTCGTTTGAGCTCTCTCAAGATCAATATGGAGGTTGTACTCATGAGTCGACTTTGAGAAAAACTTCGTCAAATCCAATATTGGATACGACAACAATGGTCTGCTCTAAACTATTAATATGCATATTATATATTAATAGTTTAATTGATATAATATAACTATTTAATTGCCTTGCTAATGGGGAGAATTGAGACGCAACAGCCACCACTATAAGGTTAGAACAGACATAGCCCAATTAATATTAATGTACAACAAAGATTAGGAAGTTTATGAAGAAATAACGTGCAAGTCGTCTAATGGATCACCGAAACGAGCAGAAATAGTAATAATTAAAGGAGAAGCAAACGCAGGACTCATCCTAGATGTCACATTGATGTTCGAAACCAATACCAACCAATCAACTGAAGGAGGAGAGGAAGAGAAGAGGATTTATGAACCTTACTGTGGGTACTTGGAAGAAAAATACGTTTTTGAAAAACGGGGCATTAAATATGCCCTTATAGGTACAAGAGCTGCGTTATCCAAATGTTTTACAGGAACAGGGAGTGGTTACATTAAAATGGCCTAGTTGAGACCATAAGATCTATTTTTTTTTTGCCTGCATGAACTGGCATTATCTACAGCGGATCTACAGAATTTTTCTACTGTGGAAATCAAACATTCCGCGAGAAACATTTATATAAATATTTATTTATTAACGTCAACTTTGTGCTACTAAGGCTAATTGGAACTGGTTATCTACAGGTTACCGCCCTTTTCTAGCCGAAATGGGACTAAGGATTTTTTTAATGAGTGCCACTAAATAAATTCCTATTGCCCAGGTGGATATGGAACTCGCCACTCTAGGTTTACCATGTGAGATAAAGCCTAACGTTTTAACATTGCTAATCTGAGCCCCAAATGATACCAACAATTTTATTTCTTTATACAAAACGTAAAACTGCTCATTCTCATCTGGCTCCACTTCAAATTTTAATTGAAATTACTTTTTTTCAAAATAAAATGAATTATAAACCTCATGAAAATGATTTTATAATATTATCCAATTGGGCTGATCGGCGGGGACCCCCCAAAAGGGGAAGCTTGTTTTGTTGTTGTGTATATATTAGATATAATTGTTTATGTTAGAACCTAAAGGCAGCACTAGCGGAGGCATTAACAGTTCAGTCCCATAATTGTAATACAAATAGTACATTAAATTCATTATAAACGTTAACAACATGAATACTGTACCGGTTAACATTTCGGCTAATTGAGTAATTTACAATGCTTCACTGCAACAAAATAGCAAATGAATAATACAGTCGTTATAAGTAATTAAAAGAACCAAAACACAACAAAAACTATATAAAAAAAATATTTAAACTTAACTTTGGGTCTAAGTTTCGGTGCGTCAAAAGAAAGAAAAATATGTAAAATTAAAAATAATGATAATGATATAAACTAAGTTGCTTTCCAACGAGCTGGAATGATACTCTGGTCACTTCAGGTATCTATTTCCGTTGTAGTATCAAGACTAGAATTGAAATGTAAGCTGGACATGATATGATTTCTGAATCAATTACTTGACGTAAAAAAAACGATGACTAGATGTAGAGATTGAAGGCTTAAAACCAGAAAATTCAAAATATTCTATTAATATTCGAGTTACGAAAAAATGAATAGAACAACAACTGACTGAGAGAATATTAAACTAGAATAGGATATTAACAACACTTTTTTGTGGCTCATCACAATTTATTTAAAAAACGCTTAGCGCTTTTGGGAATTTACATTCCCATCCTCAGAGCGTAGGACCTGGCTATAGAGATGCTACTGGGCTGAACTCTGCCGATGTACACTCAAAATAAAAATAAAAATAAATATAAGGTGAGGAGCCACTGAACAGTGTCGTGAATAACCGGATTCATCACTTTTACTACCAGCAGAAAATAAAAATGAACAAGAATTGATTTAGGGCATTAAAAGATTAACAGGATTGATTTTTTTTTTTCTTTTTTTTTTTTTTTTTTTTTTTTTTTTTTTTTTTTTTTTTTTTTTTTTACATTTTAGCAGATTTCCCTGAAGGGAAAGGACGGTTCGCTTATTTGAGATGAGTACGAGTGGTGATTAACAATCAAGATGTCTCCTCGTCCGATTTCAGTAGTTCTTGGTCTTTAGTTTCAGTTTGGTAAGAATATAACAAAAATTGGGACAGTTAGAGCTTTAACAGGCAAGTATATATAATGTTGGTCACACCTCATTTTCCTCATCACCTATCTAGGACCGATAGACATTTTAAGAGCCTAAAACGTTGGTTTCCCCTAAAGGTAATCTGTAGATATAAAATATTTAGAGCACTAGTAATAATTGTCGCTTATCCATGTAACATCGAGTTAAACCCTAAGATACAGCCTACAAGCACGCGTTTCATTTCGGCTCTGGGACAAGTCTTCTGGTAACCTACTGATTCCTTTTTATAATAATACATTACCTTGTAAGTCATGTTGGTGGTTAAGTGGACTGGAATGTACTGATGAGGAGAGGCCGAGTTAGGCGAGCTATATAGTAGAGTTGATCCCCACCAGAGTCCCTGAGGTTTTGCAATATCGCCCCTGATACATTGCTAAGTGCAGAGAACACACCTACGGCACTTGGTCTTCGGGCAGTGACTACACAATGGCCGGGACAATGGGGTATTCCGACCCACGCCTGTCCCCGCACAATGCTCAAATATTAAATTAGTACCACGTTTGACATTTATCATTGGACGCCGGCGTGTAAGTGCTCCGATCTCTGTTTGGTCACTCCCTGCATCCTTTGGCGTTGCAGGTCTTGGAGGACCAACTGGGCTGCAATTGACAAGTCAACTGGGAAGCATGCCCATTCTCTGTCGCAAATCGGTGTTACTACTGATTGATTCACTTAGTCACTCAACTGTCACATCTCTCTCTCTCTATCTCTATCTCTCTCCCTCTCTCTCTCTCTCTCTCATTATATATATGCATATTCTTAACTTTAGAGGACCCGCTTGTTAAATGGTTTGAAAATGCAGCCATACTGGGTAAATGAACAAACACTCTTTTCCTTCCTCATAATATCTGTTCTATTTAACTACCCAAAGTGTTTCAATATCTGTATCTACTTATCAAGAGTTCTTTTTTTTGTCTGAAATTACAATTTAAATTTCTTTTGGTAAATTTTGATCATTTTATTTACATGTATTTCTTATAATTATTTTCATACTTCAATTGTATATGCTCCATCTACTTCATACAAAAGCATTGTCAATTTTTATTTTTTTTATTTTGCCATCAACATTTATAATGGTTTTTTTAAATGTCATTACTATACATCTATCTTGGTTGTACGTTATAAAAAAATGTCAATGATTAGGAGGAGTAGATTAGACAATGTTTATATCTTAATTCTGAGCAGGTTACTATCTAAACAATTGCAATTAATTTCTTTTTTCCGGCAATTGTAATTATATTTAGCTCCGATGATGACTGTAGGAATCGGTTGAAGATACTTCGCAGTTAAAATGTAAACGGAGGACTCAGGATTTCATCTTTATCCTTTGTTTTTATTCATCCAGAACAATACGTCAAGAAATAAATTTACTTTTATTGTCCAAATATACAGAATATTTCGCCCAACAACCTGAGGAATTCCAGATTCTTGAAAAAATTGTCTTGGTGTGAGGCGATGAGGTCATCCTTACACAGGATCTAGACAGCGATCACTGTCGCGACCCTACAAGTATAGCCGACAGTATGAAACTTCTACACAGACAAAGAAAAAATGACGATGATTGGACACACTAGAGAACATGGAGATTTAGAAACAACCAACATTCAACGGAGAAATTATAAACCAATAGCTGTACAATAGCTCAGACACAATATTTAGACCTTTGTTACTACTTAAACGCAATAACAAACAAAACACGCACTGACGTACATTCAGATTCTAATTTAACCACCACAACGCTAATAACGTACTAAAAATTTAAACATACTACTACACGAAAACAATTTATGTGGGCGAAGAATAAAAACACCCTTCGCTTGACAGATCTAAGTTGTACATAAACAGACCCCGACTAAAAACAACCTAGTACGGGGAACAGACGTATGAAACCTACTGACTAACGGACAATTAACTCAGTACAACTTTTGACGTGCTGGACGATTGTGCCGTCGCCATCTGAAAATGTTTTTGTTTTTTTTTCATTGAGTGTGGTTACTTTTTGATTTTATGTTTATTAGGATTTATTATATTTGTTATACTGAACTCCTATTTTACGAGTATTAATATAATCGCCTAACAGTTTTGTAGTTTAGTTCTACATTCAGCTAAATAATGCCACTTCATACATAACTTCTGTTGACTGAAAGAATTTATTCTACCAAAAGATAGTTTAAATTAATTGAAAACAAAGAATGATTTGGTTTAATTAATTTCCAGATCATAAACAGATGTAAAAGTATATTTTCTGTAAACGTTTAGAAGAAAGACTACGATTTCAAACTAGAGCCAATGGAAATTAGCTAATTACGCAGCCCCTGCGTGACGGACTTCTGTAAATAAAATGGCAGCCATTTAAAGAGTTTAGTTGTATGAGTCTTGAAGGCAAGTTATATTCATCAGAGTGATCAGCTGTTGGCCTAATATTCATGGCTTAACCGAGATGTAAATTATATTTGTGATTTGGAATTCAAATGGCCGTGGCTACATTGTTTAGGAGTGAGCCCTTCTCTCAAACTTGTCTTCGCATTAACATACAAATCGACCTGGAAAAATACTTTTATTTATAATATAGAAACTAAAGATCTGCTAAGTCTTTAACGAAATTATAGGGATTAGTTTTGCATATTTAATTATCACGATAGCCGCTCAGTGTAAAACTGTGGGATTCATGAATTAATCAGCTGGTGTTAGAATACTATTATAGAGGCATTGAATATTACTGATTAGGTTTAAATGTTTCGTCCCAAGTCGATATGGATCTGCGGGGTAAAATATATAAAACAAACCAATCATGTTACTCAATAGCATATCTTGCATTTAATAAATCACTGAACTTTACTTTTGTAACCGATAAATTTTGAAAATATCTCCGTTATTGTAGGCTGAATCGAAAAACTGCGTGAAATCAATTTTATTGCGAATTTCACGTAAATTTAGTTCTACAAATATGTACTCTATTTTGAAAATTTACTGATATATATGAATTGTTTTATTTTTCAGCCTTCAGTAAACCCTCGTTCCTAGTCTCTTCATATTTACAATAAATAACAGCTTAATGAAAGTATTATTGAGCACATTGTTCAAAGCTTGAATAACAAATATTGTTATTATTGGGATTTAGTGTGTGAGATGTGAGCAAATATTTAAGAATTGACGAAAAATATTACAGTGTAAAGTACAATATTTCACCATTGTAAACTAGAGATTTTCTTAATAAAACTTTTATGAAATCCTTTCTTCTCTATTTAAGAACTTATTTATTAGCTTATTTGTATTTTGTAAGTATATAGTGCTCTTAGAGCCTGTTATTTTTATCCTGTAATTCATAAAAGGCAGCGGAATAATTTATATCCTTTTTGGGTATTGACACATTTTTAAAATTTTATAGATTCAGGAAAATTGTGAGTGTTGACCTCATAATTGTTAGCTTGGTATAGTTGTATATATTTTATATTGTTAGTGTTTTGATAGGGCAATGATGATGGAGCTCTAGTTCTGAAAGAGATGTTTTGCTGTTGAATATACAGTTTGTGGAAGGAAGGCTTGTTTTGTAGTGTTTCCTTCGACAGATTATATTTGGTAATAGCAGAAATTGGCTGAGGGGGGTGGGGTTAAGGAAGAATAATTGATAATTTAACATATCTGTTTTACTATGAGCCGATTATATTATTAATCTCGTAACTACTGTTATATGAATATTTTCTGTAACTCGAATATTAAGTGATTTTTTTTTCCATCATATTTTCCTAGATTTTGTAATCCTCCACTTCTAGTTAACTGATTCTTACTTTAAGCACGTCCCTAACTAAACATGCAATGTGTAGCTAACATGTAACATGATTATGTATGGTCTTACTACTGGAGAAAGGGATGACAGATAGTGAAATATCATCAACAAGTTATATTCTAGTACTTTGGGAATCTGCTTAGTGAGTTAATATTTAATACAATTAATCTCGTTAATCATAATGTCCAATGCTGTCTCTTCATTTTTCTTTTAAATCTAACATTAACTAAGTTAATTTTTTTATTTCTTCTCCCCTATTATTGTACATATTATAATTCGGATGGTCTTGAGTCAGTCATAATTAGTGTTGATATGAGATCCATAGTGTTTCTTACACCAGCGATTGGGAAATCTGCTTAGTTTACGCTGTCCCTGTGAGA
The DNA here is from genome assembly GCA_019009955.1 of Riptortus pedestris. Lineage (NCBI taxonomy): Eukaryota > Metazoa > Arthropoda > Insecta > Hemiptera > Alydidae > Riptortus > Riptortus pedestris. The sequence continues at coordinate 9,176,807 of CM032229.1, forward strand.
AGGACTTTTGAAAGAGAGTATTTGTGGGAGAGTGAGAATGAGAAAAAAACTGACATGCACATAGTTAATTAAATCAGGATTCAATGCTTAACAACCCATAAGAGACAACAAAAAGACTATGAAAAAATATCTTAGAACTTTTGAGGACGACGGCTATTTTGAATGATACCTATGTTAAATTGTTAAGCATCTTTGTAGTTTTAAATTCTTCTAAAATAAAGTCGTTTTATAAGTTATAATCTTAGCTTAATAAGTTTAAAGATAGAAAGCAAAGGATTTTGCTTATATTAGAATCTTTATACATTCATAGTCAACTGTGAGGAAATGCAATTCTTGATCAAAGCAAAGCAGGAGACCATGTTTTATTCAATTACCGATCTGAAAAACCAGGAATTGTCAGAGAGGATACTAGATAAGAAAACCTTCTTTTAGACTTTTAGAAAAAAAATTAAAAAAAAACGGCGTTCTATAAGAGAGAAGCACCTCCTCAATTCAGTGAATATTTCACAATTTAATTTAGAACAACTCTCACCAAGCTCCTTTTTAACCCGTTTTAATATTTAAAATGTGCACTAGAACCCTTTGAATAAGTGATCCGAATCACTGGTGAGTAACTGCTAGCATTAATAATTGATAAGGCTCTCCTCTCATTCAGTAGTTCACTGATAAAAATTACTTTTACTTGCCCCGCCATCAGAGAGCGCTTATAGTTCACTTCAACGTTATTTGCTCAAATCTCTAGACAGCTTTTCACCCTCTCAAAGAGTTTTAATCTCACAAAAATCAAGTTTTAACTCTCCTTTGTATTCAGAAACTACTTACTTTTAGCAAATTTCGCTTAAGAGGTACACTGTAAAAAAACAGCCTTTTCGCAAACTGAGATGCTTATAAATGTTGTTATATACGTATTTTCAATATAATATATATCGAAATATTTACATTTTTTAGTTTTCAGACTTCAATAAACATCCTCTTCTGCTGATAACATAACAACAATAAACTGTTCATAGCTTTTACTCCGATCTTTTTGTTTTCTCCTCATAGAATAGGAGTTATTTATTTGAATACATGTTCCATTGTCACATGGCATATTACATGTATGATTATCTTTAAATACATTTTTATTTTACAATATATACACGTTAATCAACCATATAATCAAATATAATATAAGAACAATAATAATAAAATAAAATATTAAAATAAGTAAGATAATCACAAATAAAATTAATAAATGAAATAAAAAAATAAATAACAAAAAAGTAAATTTAAAGTCAAACTCAACCGATGTTTAATTTGCGAGTCTATGCAAGGTAAATATACTGAATTATAATTCCCATTCCTCACAATCACCTTTACATTCTAATGTATTTTTGCTACACCCAAGTCTATGTTTTGGATAAACTTTATAAGTTCATTATTAAATTTGATCTATTTTGATTAAATGTTGAACAGTCTTAAAGTATATGTAAAAACATTTGTGTTGTCTGTAAGTCGCAAATACATTTGTCATTGTCTTGAATTTTAAATCATGATAAATAATGTCCTGCCAGTTCATGTTGCGTTAGAAATTGTGTGCATTTGTGATGGTGACTCTTAATTGTGTTGTACACTGTAGTCGTTGTGAGCTATATTTGGTATGTATTGGTGTAAGCTGTTACATTTGTTACATGTCGTCCATTCTCTGTTCCACTTATGTATTGCGTCGGTACGTAAGTCTTTTTATATGCACGAGAGTGGTACTAGAGAGAATTCTTGGGTTATTTGTGTATCTTGAGCTGCTTCCTTTGCTAACGTGTCAGCTTGTTCGTTTCCAATATTTCCTGAATGGGGTTTTATCCAGTCTATGTGTGAGCGGGTCGAGTATAGTAGGATTGCGTATTGAGTAAATGAGAGTCGTTTTGACTGTGTGTATGATCGTGTATTTGTATAGGTTATATGATGATTTTATAATATACTAGCTAAGGTACCCGGCTTCGCTAGGGAAATCATAAGAGGGAATGTTTGTTTTTATTTTTGGCAGTGCTTCAATGTGTACAACTACACTTCCCGTCTGGGCGCATTGGTTTCCCGTGTTGGTTAGGCAAGGGACACACAATAGAAATTTTAGTTTTGAAGAATAAATGAAAATAAGTCCCTAGGCAATCCCCTGCCCATTGTTCGACACATTGTGAATAATTCAAATCATAATCATGCTTAGCGTTTATTAGAATTAAATATTTCCTATCAGAAACCAATCCAAGATTGTGAGCTTAGTTGTATACGTAGTAGTAAATTTGAGTAAAATGCAATTCTATCATTTCACAGGAAATAAGTTAACACAATTAACTGTGTTAGCCTCCGTTGAGGAAAAGAGATTGTAGCCCTCCCTGCAAACTCAAATCATCTAGAGTTTAAACGTAAATTGTCTTATGTTATAATGACATTACCAAGTAGCGTTTAATAGTTATATATAGCACAAAACATAGACATTTCAACGGAAATCAGTCAACATTTCGGAGGAAATGAGATAATACATACAGCGATTAAAGAATTTGATTCCAACTTCCGCTATCACTCAATGTACGAATTCAGCATGACTTTGTTAAATAATGCGCTATAAAAATTAAATAATCGACATGCTCTTATAGTTTGAATTTATATTGGAAATAAATATGGATATATTTTCTAATTTAAATAAAAAACAATTGAGAAAGGGAGGGGCGGGGAATTTGTTACTTCCCTAATCCAAATCACAGTTAGAACTATCATATAACTCTAAAAACATAACATGATTTGTCATAATATGCCTATATTATAAATACTTTAATGAGTAATAATAAATTTGTTGACTCCCGCTATAGTTTATAGCGGATCACGTTTATACATTGTTATACGACAAAATGAATATTACAAACGTTACTCTAAGCAGCAAAATAAACAATTTTTGTCATAGGCATATTGGCCAAAAAACCAATAGGAAAGGAAATATGGCGAATTTTTATTTCAGGCTTCCCTTATAACCCCCACTACCATTTGAACCTAATAATGTAATATAGCTTATAATCTTGGAAGACTTAATGCTAAATCACATAGCGAGTTTTGTTAAGGTCGGTTTCGACCGTTGGTGCCCAATAAAGTAGTTGGTTCCCGCTTTAGTTTTTAGTGTATATCTCGTTGACACTTTGTTATACGATAAAAGTAAATATAACAAAAGTTACTTTAAATAACAAAATAAACAACTTGCGTCATGTGCATATTTGCAGAAAACCAATAGGAAACGAAATACCGCTATTTTTAATTTCAGGCCTCGCTTACAACCACCACTTCTGCCCATCCCTAGTAATGTTGGTATGGCTTGTTATAATGAAGACGTCAGTGCTAATACACATACCGAGTTTTATTTAGTTTGGTTGAGTCTTTTAGCCAAATAAACTTGTTGACTCACGCTATAAGTATTAGCGTAGTTACTCTAAATAACAAAATAAACAACTTTTGTTATGTGTATATTTGCGGAAAAACCAAAAGGAAACGAAGTATCGCTATTTTTAAGTTAAGGCCTCCCATATAACCTCCCCTTGTTCGTATCAGAGAATATTAATATAGCCTAAAGTCAAAGCTGGGTTAGTAGTAATATACATACCAAGTTTCATAAAATTCAGTTCAGCCGGTTTTGCGTAAAATGTTAACAAAAAAGAAACAAGCCAACAAACATACACAAAAGAAACAAATTGCAGATATTGTGCCTATGACATGTGAAACGAAAAAGTGTCGTGAAATTTTGAAAAGAAAATCAATGTACAGACAGAGGTTACAATTTTATTTATATATATATATATATATATATATATATATATATATATATATATATATATATAGATTCGGTAGCTTTTAAAACAGCGTATTTCTCAGCTTTATTATTGGAGCATCTAGTATCAAGTCGGTATTTGTATTTTAGAATATGTCCACTTGTAGTCTCAACAATTAATGCTACTCCAGGTGTATTGTTGTCAGTTATTCCGATCTTAAATAACAAATATCGTTTCCAAAGTATCTTTACTACATAAAATATATGCAAATGCGTAGTGATGACGTGTTCATTCAAGATCATACGTTCTTAATTCAAAAATGTTTATTTGGTGTATAACATACTCGATATCGAACTGTCTATTCAACGTAAAAGTTCATATTTATTATTGGCTAAAATCTGTCTTGGAATTTGGGGCATATAGGGGGAAAAGTCAAAATAGCTCCGTTATTATGAGTCGATCCATGAATCGTAATTCAAGCAATCTTGTTAAATTATTGATACTGTGCAATTGTTGTTTGGAAGTGGTGGGACAAGATCTGTAGTATCTTACACGCAGCTCCCGCGTGACTGACATTTAGCAGAATTCCCTTGAGGGAAAGAGAGTTTCCCGCCAAAAGCTAGGTCTGCCGTTTCCTTAACTTTTTGTCTATTGTAAAACATCAAGTGAGAAATCCGCTTAGTTTACGCAGCCCCTGCGAGACTGGCTTTTATTTTTGATTCAAGTATGTTCTAACCAGTATAAGAACCGATTGTGAAGTAAAGGAAATTTCAATGGAACTATGCACGAACTCAGTTGGTCAGACATATGTACGTATGAGTATATGTACTTAATTCAAAAATTCCGTCACGTAGAGGCTAAGCAAACTAAGCAGATTTCCCTCGTGATGTTTAATAATAGTTAAACCTACAAACTGCTTACACAACACCACCGTGAACATTAAGTGAATAAAAGCAAACGATAATAAGAAATCTTTCCCCTCCCCGCAGGAAGCGTCTCAAATGTAAACAAATAGGTCTGCCAACGCCACACAGGAATGAAAAACATTAACTATATATAACCAGACAACAATATCAGAATATGATATATAAATTTTATTGAAAACTATTTACTACATCTAGTACTGTAATTTATAATGAATCAGAATAACTTTTATCTCAATCATTCAAATTTTAGTAGTCCATGAATTTAAGATGGAGAGGGGGACCACAATATATTTGCATGCATTTTATTTTATTTTATAATGTGTATTCTTAACATTTGAGGGAATTTAATAATGAATGTAATCGTATAACAAAGTGTAAACGAGATATACACTAAAAACTTAAGCGGGAACCAACTATTTTATTGGGCACCAACGGTTGAATCTACCTTAAAAAACTCGGTATGTGATTTAGCATTAATTCTTCCAGGATTATAAGCTATATTATCATTTTTAGGTTCAAATGGTAGTGGGGGTTATAAGGGAGGCCTGAAATAAAAATTCGCCAAATATTTCGTTTCCTATTGGTTTTTTGGCAAATATGACTACGACAAAAATTGTTTATTTTGTTACTTAGAGTATCGTTTGTAATATCCATTTTGTCGTATAACAAAGTATAAACGTGATATCCGCAATATACTATAGTGGGAGTCAACAAATTTATTATTACTCATTAAAGTATTTATAATATAGGCATATTATGACAAATCATGTTATGCTTTTAGAGTTCTAATTGTGATTCCGATTAGGGAAGTTACAAATCCCCCCCCCACCCCTTCTCAATTGTTTTTTATTTTAATTAGAAAAGGTATCACTATCTATTTTCAATATAAATTCAAGCTATAAGAGCATGTTGATTATTTAATTTTTATAGCGCATTATTTAACAAAGTCATGCTGAATTCGTACATCGTGTGATAGCGGAATTTGTGGGGATCAAATTCTTAATAAATAAGTATGCATGTTATTCAATAATTATGTAAAGAATTTAATTTACATAATACTAGAAAATCGTTTCTAGAAAACAAGTCTACTTGATGTATCCTATTATTTTATTCTAACATTTACCGGAAATAAACACATTTTATTTGAAATAGACGGTAAAACTTTGTACTTGAAGGTCCTGGTTTCACACAGTTAGTTGTGAGAGACGAATTGGTATTCATCGAGACTAATTGAGGATAAATTGAACAAAGAGAACGTCATCGATGTAACAATTCCTAACAGTAGCAACCTTTGAAGGTTAATTGAATAGAAGCACAGTGGGATTACAGCCAGCTCTCCTTTGTAGTTACCGAATGTGGAAAATATAGAGATACCTAATATTCTCTCAAATATAGATGTGATTTAGAAATGTTATTTGAAAATCTGACTAACATTGATTTAAAACAAGTTTTATTTAAACGAATGAAAAACGCTGTAATTTTTTGTACTGGCATAATATTCAGAACTTTTCTGTTAAACTAATCATAATCCAGTTTTCCTCAACAATACGTTTTATTTTGGCAGAGTGCACTTGCAGAGCAACATCTCCATCTTCAGTGAATTACTTCTGTCCCTAGAAAAAAGTAATCATATGCTGTTCGACATAAAAAGGTCTGTCACGCAGGGGCTGCGTAAACCAAGTAGATTTCCCACGTGCTAGCAGGCTGAACTATTGCTCTCTTCTCGCTAAATAATCTCTAAGTAAAAATCCAACGAGTAGGACGGCTTATTGAAGGCTAAAAACAAGAAAGCACGAAAAACTCACATAATATTTCAAAATCGAAAAAACGTATGGTACAAAAGTCTGTCACGCAGGGGCTGCATGCGGCGCAAACTAAGCAGATTTCCCACGTAAAGTTATACAATAGAGAAATCTCCATTTTCGAAAATCCCCCCTCCCACTGGTCCGATTTCAGCCGTTAACGAACTTGATATTTCTTTTTACATAAAACGATTAAATACCGAATTTGGTGACGATTAAACAAACTTTTCGACCTTAAGGGAAATCTGCTGAAAATTATAGAGCAATAATAGTTTAAGAAATTCGTTCTATAAATTTTTTAGATCCAACTCATAATAACGGAAGTATTTTCCTGGTCCGATATCAGTCATTAATGACTATGAACATTAGTGTTCAATAGAACAGTTAAACATCGAGAATCGTATAGATCAATTGAACATTTTCGACTCAAGAACACAAACTCTATATTGATAATGCGTACAACCTGAATAGCTGATTTTCTTTGTGGGAAATCTGCTAAAACTGTTTTGCGTAATATAATGCATATAATATTCTATAATCCTCAAATATGTTCAGCTATGATAAAGTTAACTCTAAAAAAAAAATAAAAAAAAATAATGTCTGTGGCTCAAGAACCAATGAAGGGCCAAGATCTGTCACTAGTCTGTAGGATGCGCGAAAAGTGGTCGCATTCCAACCTTATTCTGGGTGAATTACAGACTCATTGTAGTTACTTGTTAACTTTAAAGTATATCCATTTCTTCATAATACTTAGTTAGAGCAGGTATAAGTTGCGGCTACAACGTTTTCAATCAGTTACTCAAGGAATCATCTTCGGGGGGACGGATTTGTATTTGATCGATTACTGAGTCCAATATTTTTTTACGTCCGAAACAATGTGCAATATGTTTCAAAATTGCATAATAAAACCAATAATCTCCAAATGACAAGCTGGTTTAAAAAAAATCCGAGTCGTCGAAACGTTTGTTATAAATGATAATATATTTTTTAATAGATCGATTCCATATTCCATAATTATTAATACAAGGTGACTGTTTATCGATGAAATGTGAAATATCTAGTGTACCTAATCACTTAAATAATTTTTGTACGAATTTTATATATTCTTGTAATGGCAGCTTAATACTGTCTACATGTTTTTAACAGATTTCCCTTAAGGGAAATACTAAATTACTAAACTCAATTTTTAGTCGTTTTATGTAAAAAGAAAGATTAAGTTCGTTAAGGGCTGAAATCGGACCAGTGGGAGGGGGGGATTTTCAGAAATTTGAAATATCTCCGTTACAATACGTCGAATCGAAAATTATATAGAACCAATCTTATTGAAAATAAAATGCACTATAAATATTGTTATGTACATTTATACTCTATCTTGAATATTAACTGAGATTTTTCCATTTTTTAGTTTTTAGCCTTTAATAAACCCCCAATCCTACTCATGTTACATAAACAATAGTGTGCTATATAATAAAACACATTATCCAGAGCTTAAATACCAAATTTTGTTTTCAAGAAACCGTTATTATAGGACATACAAGCAAATATGTTCTGGTGACCCCCCTTAAGTTCTTGGACTATTAAAATTTGATTGGTTGAGATAAAAAAAATTTCAACACAAATATTCTGTTATATTCTGATATATTTCAGTAATTGATTTTCTTTCTGGTGAGAGGTTAGCAGACGTTTTTCTTAACTTTCCCGTCGGAATTATCGTTTGCATTTATTCACTTAATATTCACGGTGGTTACCAGTAGGTAGATTTATATATTGATAAATTTCTGCTTAGTTTACGCAGCCCCTGCGTGACGGATTTTTATTTTATTAACCAAATAAAAATACTTGTTGTTGATTAAAGCTTGAATTTTGATACAAATTTATCATTTCTTTTAATTAATTTTGCTGGTGTATGTAAGCCGTCAAAACTATGTACCATTAGTTTTACGACTGATTTATCCATTAATAAAATTAATTCATTGACATTTTTTTAAAATGACAGTTATGTTGCTTTTGAACTACATTTAGACACGGTGAGCTCCACTCATTGTGGGCCGGTGCAATGTCCTTGCAGCTGGTGTGAAAGTAGTATGCAGCCATGTTTAAATGCCATCCAGTGGCCATCCTCAATCATCCTATTATATTATTCCCACCAATATTATTACTGAATTAAAAACATAAAAGTTTAAATGTTTCTCGACCATCAAGAAATTCCACTTGCAATCCTCTCTTGCCCCATTTCCAACTGACATTTTAAACGTGGCCAGGAGTTCGAGCTCGCTGAGCATAATGTACTAACTTATTAGCAATTATTTACATGTCTTGCCCATTCCAATCGGGTCCCTGCTGAAAATTAATAGTATGCCCAACTAACAATATTAAATAAACCTATTAACTTCTACGTTACTTCACACACACGTTATCGTCGATTGGCAAACATATTGGACAGATTCTTCAAATCACTTGCTCGGGATCAAGGTCACTACCATATGGACTTCTGATCTTATGAGGGGTAGTCCTATCACGACTGAGAATTGGACACACTCCTTCTTAATGACTAGACAGTACAATGCTACCTGCAGCTACTCCAGTGCACTGCTACAGATAAACACAGTCCAGATAGAGAGAACATTAGCTCAAGAATTAGGTTCTCTGCATACTGATTGCCGAACAATACTATTTTATTTTCTAATATATCTAATTAGGTACAAGCAGGTTAGTATGTTTTAATATAATATCCAAGACATATGTGGGCAACCACTGGCCCGCAATAAGGTTTGGTCCAGCAGCGAGACATTTTAAAAAACCCGATAAAACAAACATATGCACTACTTACTCCAAATTAGGAAGATGAGGAGAGATTTGTGTGGTTGGCAGTACTTATAAATGCGAACAGTTCATTTCATTGTTGAAAGTTAATAAATCAAAACATCTTACAAGGCTGACTGACGATAATATGAAAAATTCCTTTCGTCTTTGTATCAGTGGAATTAATCCAAACATCGATGGATTAGTTTCACAAATTCAAGCTCGTTGATTTCGGTGTCGCTATTTAACTTTCGTTGTTTGTAATAATTCCACATTTTACGATTTAATTTTAATGTTATACTTTTTTTTTCTATTTTTGAGGTTGCATCGTTGGGAAGTATTTTTATTTTGAGGATTTCGGCTATCTGCTCTAGCGGTTGGAATTATTTTTTCTATTTCATTTTTAATTCTTTTATTCTTCATTTAATTTTGTTATTTTAATAAATTGTTTTATAAGTACATTGTCGTTATAATTTCATGTCTGATATCTATCGTTAAAAACTATGAACACGACTTTAAAATGCACTACTTTTAAAAGCGGCCCGCGAACGTATTTACACAATAAAGTTTGGCCCACAACATTTCAAAGGTCCCCCCCCTGCCCATACCTGATCTAAGATATACAGCGTACTTAGAGAAATTTAAAAAGTTAAAACTTTTAGCATATTTCCTTTAAGGGAAATCAGCTATTAATATTGCGCTCCTAGCGCGATTTTCAAAACATTTCCCCAAATGACCGTCGATCCGACGTAGGTGATGACAAAAATGAAGTCACCTCAAAATTATATATATTTGTCTGAAAACTCTCCAGCGATCGTAATTTATGATTGATCGTTGCCAAACAGTTTTCAAACGTTTTCTGAAGAAGAAAAGACGATGTTCGTTAATGATATAAATCGAATAAGTGGGAGGGAGCATTTAAAGGTTGATTCGGAAAATATTTAATATCTCCGTTATTATAAGTATCCTTTTTTTTACCAATTTTATTAAAAATTAAGTTACCTCTGAATGATTTTAAAACATTTATATACCAAATATTGTTTTCAAGAGACTTTAGGGACTTTTAGATTCATGCAAATTCGTTGAGTCTTCATCTATTAAGATTTTACGCTCTAACTCTAAAATGATTATTTGATCTATACCTTCATTGAAACAGAAAACCCCAATTTCTCTTTATAAATCTCTAGCATTTCAGGTGGCCCTTGCCATTGTGCTGCCCTCTATCTGCCAGCACTAGGAACTACCAGCAGCAACTCCAAGGTGACCCTTGTACTCTGCAACCGGCAGAACACAAGTAGTTTAACAAAAAAAGTAATGCCTAGCAGTCAGGTTTTTTTCTGAGCGCAAACATTTCAATTTAATTTACTTTTTGGTGCTATTGATTACCAACATGAGTGAAAAATTTCTGAGTTTCAATCCAATTTAGGTAGAAGTGGAGCAGAGATGGAGAGAGAGAAAAAAAATCATCAATCACTTCTTTATGAGTAAATGATTTACAATTCTCAAAATCACACCCGGATCCAACTGTAAGTCGCCAACACCTTTAAATGTGACAGACAACCACCTAAATCTTCAGCAGCCATCATCCACAATTGTCAAATAAATACCAACTTTCAACGTCCCTTATTTTTGCATAACACCTACAGCTTGTATTTTGAATTAATAATTACTCACATAATTTTAGTTCATAACTATACAATCCACCCACATTATTTAAACCATTGTTTAGCAAAACCCTCATTAAAAAGGTAATATTTGTTTCAAAATGAATTACCCAATCCTTTACAGAACTAGTGAGCGATCAGTTGGTCCGTTGTTTTTTGTTCTGTAATCAAGAGCTGTACCAATTGGGCCATACCCAAAACGGCTATATAAGTACATACAAATGTTTAGAATAGAAGATTAAAAAGGATTGATTGAATTTCAGTTGATCTTTATTATACATAAGTGCATAAATAATTTAAGGTAACTCATAAAATCTTCGGAAAATGGAGATTATGCAACAATACTTTATAAGTATTCTCAATACATTACAGTCGTCTCAAGTACATATTACTACTTTCTTCTTCACAGTACTTGCAGAGGCACAATAACGTGGCAAAAGTATTCAACAAGTATACAAGGTACTTCATGTTGGTAGGATTTCCCCCCTGGTGTGGATTGTATTGTCTCACAGTTACCTGAGAAAACCCTACACAAAATAATAACAAGCAAAGGGAATCCATTAAAATAAAGTTTCCATTGAGTCTATCATAACAAAACTATGCAAGAATTCACTTATAGGATCTACTTTGATAATATCTAGTAAAAAGTAATATAGCTGAATAATAATATTATTATTATTGAATAGAATGAAAAAATATATATCCTCTCGTGTTCCAACGAAGGGATTTTAATTTTGGACTTATGGCATAAATAACGTATTTTGTATTAATTACATATATATGATTCTTACAGGACATCTAACGCTATGATATTTATTCGTGTATCGGACAATAGAGGTTTAAATACCATATAAATTTGAAAAAATAGATCTGGAAAAGGTTGAAAATTTCTAAATGTTTTATCTCTAATTATGATTTCTAAATCACCGGAATATAACCATTATTTAGAAAACAAATAATTAAATTTTGTATTTAAATACGGAGGGCAGAGGAAAAATGAGCAGATTTTCCAGGCGCTGGTATGAAACACTACTACACTTATTCTAAAAATAAATCGATGAGTAGAAGAAGGGGGTTACTGAAGGTTGAAAATATGAAAGTATGGATAACTCGCTGAATATTTGAATTAAAAAGAAAATAGACAGAATTACAATTATAGAGCATCAATAGATTAAGAAGATTGGTTCTATAATATTATTCATATATAACTATGAACGGACCTCATTTTTGTTATAATCGAGGTAGGATCGTTAGACATTTGAGGAAGTTTCACGTCATGAGTACAACCTCTATAGCTGATATCCCTTAAGGGAAATCTACTAAAATAGTGGGCATAACTGATTTGAAACTTTTGATTCTAAAAATACTTTAGCATTTTTGCTATCCCAAACATTCCATGTAGAACTAATGATCAAGTGTATCCATAGTTGGAAAAAATATGAATAGGAATATTTATTGTAGTCGTTTTTTATTTTAGTAAATAGGGAAGAATTTATTTAATTATACTGTATGCTTTTCATATATTCTTTCTCTATTTTCTGGGATAATATTCTATCAAACCACTGAAGATTCAGCTGGCCATTGAGAGCAAGCTCAATAAATCTAGTTGAGGTATTGATCTCTTGTTCAAACGACCAATGTATACCACCATCCAAGAAATTTAACTTGTAATCAATGGGTATGATAATGTTTAAAAATTAGAGAAGTTGTATAATGGGATATAATCTTCATTGTTCCCCGAAAATTTTTAAACAACGTATTAATAATGAAACACGCTCGTATTATATTTGTCTAATACATGCTGGTGTTACTTGAATATCAGTGAACAAGTTTTCCATTTTTGTTACTGATAATCTCGTTCAAACCCCGGTTTCCACTCTTGAAATTTTCAAATATAGCTATTATATTCAAGAATATCTGGATATATACATCTTATCGACATAAGTTATTAGCGTTTGTACAGAACAAGGAATTCTTAAAGATATATTCTATGTGTAATAGTTGTAATTTCAATTTTAAAAATCCTCCATAGCAAATTCACTAATTACATTTTCTTTTTTTTTTAGGTGAGAATACACTATAAAATGAAGACTTAAAAGTGGTATGTATGCGTCTGGGATGTCAAATTATTTTTTTCATTCTTATTTCCTTTCAACAGACTATTGACAGCTGCCACCCACTTTGTGGAGAATGAAAATAATCTTTAAGAGCGAATGTTAGCCTGTTTCCTTGTGTAACTTATTTTCATCGCCTGCTAGTGACGACAGAATTAGTGATACATATAAATAAATATTCATTAAATAAGTAAATTTGATTTAGTATTTAACGCCCGTAGTTAATGAATTTTGTATTTCTTTTAAAAGTCAAATTGCTCAAAGATGTGCAAATGTACATTGAATTATACGGATCAGAGTGGTTTATCTATGAGAAGTACATACACTCCCAAAATCGAAGGCGTCTATGACGGTATTCAAAAATGCTATATTTTCCATTATTTAAAATTACGTTATCATCTCTCCCATTGTTGAATCTCTGATGATATAATAATGTCATTTAAACGCTTTGTGATCTGTGATTTATTTGAAGTTTTCATCAATTGTCCTCCACTATGGTAACCAAACCGAACCATCACATTGACTGAATATTTCTATGGGAAATCCAGCGAACTTCCAGAGAATCAGTGTAATCATTTATTTTTTGGTGCGTCTAGGATATTTAGTGGACTGCAAGTTACCTTTTTATAAACCACAATGCACTGTCTGGATTCAACAAACAGGATGTAGAACATGTGCCTGCTTGGGTCGTAAAATAGGCTGTAACAGTCATTCCGAGTTGTGATGGAGTCGTTCATCGGAGATTCAAAACCACCGTGGCACAGATAGCATTAATTCTCGCCAAGTTGTACGAATTCAGCTTTCTGTTGAACCCGCCCATGAAAGAGATGTTGCAAATCGCCGCTAGGAGCGCCACAACCATTTCAAATGAAATACGTAATCGCAATTCCAAGAGGCTTTAATACTAAAAACTGTGTATATTTTTAATAAAATTATTAATTTATTATTATAAAATCTTAAATAAACACTCTCTAAATTTGTGTTTTGGATGATGTACATGAGAAGATTAAGGTTTAGTAAGATTTAACCCACATTCTACTTTAGTATTACTGTATTGGTTGGGATCAACATTTATCTAATGTACTTATCGTATTTTCGTATACACTTGACAAATTTCCCCGATTATTTGATATGAGTAATACACGGAAAATGTATAATTTTCTTCCTTATAATTTAATTTTAAGTCTGTTAAAGAGTTTGACATGCTAATATTATATTACAGTGGGTTTTGTATATGGAAATAAATAATACTGTATTCAATTGAACAATACAAAAAGGCAAATATTTCTTACTCCTTTCCTGTTGAGTATTGATGATTGGATAAAATCTGGGGAATTCCAGATAAATTTATATCAATGTGGAATCTTTGAAAATTCAATACTAAAAAAAAAAAAAACTTGAGCATTCTTTCGAGTATTAAAATAAATGTATACAAAATCGGGCGGAAGAGTAGAGATGACAAACTCCTTGAAAAACAGTATAGATTACTCTGAGTAAAGTCGGATTGTTTTCCAAGAAGTAATGCGAATTCCAGTCAGCTTTTCTGATATCACTTTGGAATATTTTTCCCAGCGAGATGTAATCAAATATTCCTCTCCATATCGCCGAATATCTCACGGAAAGGGGGGGACGGGGGGGGGGAAACCATACTTCAAATTCTCCCTCAATTGGATTCCTAAAGGGCCCCAATGTATTTTCATATCGCTTATCATAATTAATCGGTCTCCAGAAAAAGAAAATTCCTTTACTCTGTTTATTTGTCTTCTTTATTCTAGAATTAAATCAGAGTTTACGTTTGGTGAACCGGGTGTCAATCTCACGAATTAAACATTTCCATTCGGAAACTATTCTGTGTGATCACGGATTGTATTAGTTACCCGCTCATACACAACACACAGATAAACATAGACACAAGTAGTTTACAGTCACGCATTTCCAGGTTGAGAATGATGTATTGTATATTGATTCGTTAAAAGAAAAAGTAACAAATACAAATGATTTTAATTACCAGTTGGTAATTATATAAGTAGTAAATTTATTTGGATATGGTCAAATAAGTACTCCAATAATCAGAGCTACAGTAATGAAATTTTTATATATTTGGCTGTACATATACCTTGTTACCCCACAGACTGGGCAACAAAAGTGCCCCGCTCAGTGGAGAAGGGTGTGAGCTTATTAATTAAAATTAAAAAACCTTTATATCAATAGGCAGAAATAAATATATTAAGGGCGCCGCGTTGTTTGTTTCCTCTGAAACCAGTATTCTCCAAACAAATCAGTTTATTTATAATAATAAATCACCTATACTTATCACATGAACAATAAAAAAAAACTAAATAAAGGATTAAACAATACTTCCCATGAGGAATGTTAAATACAAATTAATAGGCCTTCTTTTTTTTTGAATTGTGTATACACAATGACTACTTCGGTACCTCTCGTCCGACGAGATAACTGCTAATCTTCCGGCTGTATTACACTCTGATTCGCCAAAGCGTTTATCGGCAGCCAAATCCTCACTAGAGCTGGAGACGGACACCTTCTGTCTGCTGCTCACAATGTCCCCGGCGATCGCCTCTAGTCTTCTTCAGCCAGCCCCGCCTACGAATCTTCAGTCTGTCTTCTATCTCAATCAACCGTCTTCGGTGACGATAAAAATGGGTGTAACAACCTTTTATAACAATTAAATAATGAAGATATTATTTACTTGACAATAAACAGACATTCTATTACGATCCAGTGATGAAGACATCATTTATTACACTCTTTAAATACTTTTTTCTGTAATCGTTGAATAATGGTAACATTACTAAACTGAAATGAGTGAAGAAAGTGAAACATTTTGCAATAGAGTGAAGAAAGTAATCAATTTCTTCACAAGTAAAGAAAGTGAATTGCCTTCTTAATTAGTAATAAGTATAAATTAAAAAATAATTTGAAGTTGGAAATTAAATGCTTTTAAATGTTTCTTAACATTGTAAGAATTTATTTTAACAAAATAAATTGAAATGTGAATGAATTATTGGTGGAAATAATCAATATATTTTAAAATTTAAATATAATAATAATTGCCTTCCTTGTTTATAACCTGCACTTGTTCTTAACTGCACTACTTCACAATCATCACTAGTTGTTTTATAACTATTATGGTATGTTGTTGGTAGGTTATAAGCATGGTTGTGAAAGGTTATAATTTCACAACCATGCTTATAACCTACCAACAACATACCATAATCTTCACAACATCCTAATTTTGTTCATATTCTGGTTAGATCTGATCATGTATTACACGATTACAGAAAAAATTTAATATTACACTCGTGACGAAAGTAAAATTTACAACTCTCGTGAAATTACCAGACTCGCTTCGCTCGTGTGGGTAAACGTTTCACTCGAGTTGTAAAATGATCTACTTTCGTCACTTGTATAATAAATAACTATTGTATAACTATCTTAAAAAGAAGATTTTATTTATTTGACTTCACATTTATTTCACTGTTCAGCTATGCCTTTAACGTCTCTTATAGGCTAGTGTTCCTGGTTTGTCTCAACACTAATTGGTCATGTATATTTCTCAATACATGCACTCAAAGATTGCAGCTTCCGTTTCCATTCTATTGTTAACTGTATGTTTTGGTAATATATAATGTCTTCATGACCTGTATGTTGACTTCATTGGTCATTGCATAAGTGTCTTCAAAAAATATTCAATTTATGTATATTGAACTACGATTAATTATAAAAGCATTGGGTGATACTGTAAACACCATTTCCTATAACTAGCACAACTGACTTAACAAATAGTAGTAATCTTAGTTTCGTTGCGCATCTATATCGAATTCTGGTTGGAAAACCGAAGGAATTTTTACGATGGATATGTTAAAAACAAGGTTTGAAATGAAAAAGTTGGAACAGAGTGTTGTAGAACAGAGGGCAGCACTGAACAGACATTGGGGAAAGTAATAACGCCTTCAAAATAGTAGATAGGCAACATGCATTACACAGTTATTACCTTAGTTGAAGTTGCATACTAAACCCGCATACTAGTTGGGCGTGGCGGGTTATTGTAGAATGCTGTACAGGAATTCCAGGGATAACCTGCTACAGGTCCCCTACTCATGTGATGATTAACATACCATATTTATTTTTAGTGGATTTCCCAAGAAAATCAGCAATTGAGGTGGTTTCTGAAAACTTTCCTCAAATTCCCATCGAGCCTAACGACAAGATAACGAAAATGGAGTCCATTCAAAATTATATATGTATATATATGTGTGTATATATATATATATATATATATATATATATATATATATATATATATATATATATATATATATATATAATAGTGTTGTTGTTTTTGAACACAGTAACACAGTATAATAGCAATATCTGTAACTACACACAACAATAATTAGTTGTAGTATAATAAAATTTTAATAATAATAACACTGTAACCTTAATATAACTTGAACACAGCTTTACCATAATATAACAATTGTGAAAACATATATCAATAAGGAATGTAACACAGTGAAAAAAGAATAATATATCAATTTTATTACTAAATAGCTTTAATAAAAGAAATAATATAATTATATTATTAATAATTATAATAACGCATATCAATAGCTGTAACATAGTTCAACAAACAAAAGAAAAAAAACTATAGTGAAATAAAGACATAAGGCTGTGACCAAACTAATTATAACAGACTTGGGGAGGTTATACTTAGTACTCCTAATGTAAACAGAGGTACAACAGTGATGTACAATAGTTTTTACGTATCTTTAGTCTTGGTAAGTAGAACTAACACAAACACTATCTGTTACACTCTAATAACAATGTGTAATATATATGTAAAGTTGTAACTGTACTTTTTAGCCCTGAAGAAGAGAAAATAAATATTCTCGAAATATTGGAATGAACTAAGATTTTTTCAACAACACTGACCAAAACTCAAAAAAACAACAACACCATACATATAGTCTGTTGCCGCGGTCGTAATTATTGTGTGATTAATTGATGATAAACTCGATATATAAGCATTTTATGCAAAACTGCAGGTCAAGTTCGTTAAAGGCAGAAATCTTACCAGTGTAAAGGGATGGTTTAGAGAGGGAGCGATCTCGAAAATTAAAATATTTCCGTTGTTAATAGTCGGATCAACAAATTGTATAAAACTAGTCTAATTCCAAATAATATAATCTATGAATATTGTTATACGTATTTATTCACTAACTTAATGCTAACGTTGTAAACCTAGATTGTTAAGTTTGATTCTCAACCTGGGCAATAGGAGTTTATTTAGTGACGGAATCCATTAAAAAAAATCCTTAGTCCTGCCCTGGCTAAAAAAGGGTGGTAACCTGTAGATAACCCGTCCCAAATATCCTTAGTTGCAGAACGAGGACGTTAATAAATAATTTAATCTAATGTTAACGGAGATATTTGCATTTTAATAGTTTTCTGCCTTCAGTAAAACCCCACTCCAACTCATATGATCGGTATCAATAAGCTGTTATTAATTTCATGAATCAGATTATTGTCACCTTAAAAAGCAGTTAGTTTTTTTTTTTTGGAGCCGCTGGCAGCATTGGGGTGAGCTCGTGCTCTCTAAAGCTCTTCAAAACAAAGACACTAAAGAAAGAGATGTTGCTCTGAAAGTGCACTCTGTCAAAATTAAACGTATTGTAGAGGAAAACAGACCAACTGTGGACATCCAGATTAAATATAGTTTTTATTAAACGTTTACTGCGTGAGATACATGCAAAAACGTAGTTTGAAGACGTCATTCAAATTTTGTGGATCTGAATCAAATATATTTGTTTCTTCTGCAACATACTCGATATTGAACTGTATCATTCCACACCTAAGATCAGAGTAGTTAAAAGCTGAAATCGGGAGCAGAATAGGGTCTTCAGGTGAAGGAATTTAAAAAAATCAATATATCTCCATTATTATGAGCCGTATCGCAAAATGTTAGAGAACTGATGCTCTACAATTGTTGTTCTATACATTATTTCGTAACTCAAGTATTAATAGAGTTATCTGTATATTCTTGTTTTTGCCTTTCAGTAACCTCCCACGCTCTTATTTCTCATTGGTTTTTAGCAGATTTCCCTTAGGGGAAATCAGCTATTGAGGTCGTACTCATGACGTGAATTTCGAAATTTTTCATCAAATGTCCATCTATCCTACCCAGGAGATAACGAAAATGAGGTCCGTTCAAAACTGTATATATATATATATATATATATATATATATATATATATATATATATATATATATATATGTCTGTTTCCGCTCTAGCGGTCGCAATTTTTGTCTTATCGTTACCAAACTTGATATATAATCATTTTATACAAAAAGAAAGATCAATTTCATTAATAGCTGAAATCGGACCACCGAAAGGGGGGGGGGAGTTTAGATGGGGAGAATTTCGAAAATTCTTAATATCCCCGTTATTATGCGTCGGATCGAAAAATTGAATAACCTGATCTTTTTGCAAATATAATGTTCTATAATTGTTGTTATGTACATTTTTTCACTATCTTGATTATTAACTGAGATATTTGATTTCTTTATTTTTCGGTCTTCAAGCTTAAATACCAAATATTGTTCTCATTCAACTTTTAGGTTTGGAGATAAATGCAAATAAAAGGCGCACGTGTGAAATCTGATGAGTTAATGCAGCCCCTGCGTGACGGACTTTTTTTTACGAAGAAATAGAGAATATGTGGTGAGATGAGATAACAAGGGCGTTATACTAGCAAAACGTTTCATATCTAACACATACAAACATTTCTTACACAGAACGTGTGTTTTTCCAGTGTAATTAAGTGTGTTATACCAGCAAGTATAATCGCGTGATGGACTTATCTTCTAGCCTTCCAGGACTGAATTTTAAAATAATCTTTATATTTCGAATTCCCCTCTACGGGGAGGGTAGTAGTTACGTTCTCAGCCCACTTCATTTAGCTGTCCACATAGAGTTCCTCCGATCTACATTATTATTCAATTCAATGGTGGTCACTCGTAATGGTGTGGCAATTGAGTAGCAACACGAATTAAGAAAAAGTGGTAATTGGTTCGTGATTTAATCTCAGTGTGAAGGCACTAGGTTTGACTCCTCGACTAAGTCGTATGGTAGTTTCATTAATAATTTTTTATTTTTGGAATGGTGAATTTTTTAAACCAATAGCCGTCATTGCTTATTGAAACGCGCTCCATTTCCTCGGATTTCTTTCTTTTTCATTTTCGTCCTGTTATATTTTTTCTGTTAACTTCATCTGTCAAAAACAGCACCTGTGTTTAGATTTTTGTATGAGTCAAACTAAACTGAGTTTGGTCTAAGCTTTCATTTCAATGACTCCATCATTTAAAAATAATACTATGAGGGAACAGAATGAAATCAAATATTTTCCCTTACACCAATGATAATTTACAAACTGGAGGTTTAATATATTAACACGAAATGAAAACGCCTCTCATGTGAACCAACAAATCATTTGGGATCATATTTAATGGACTCTTTCAAAAACATAAATTCCCCAGAACATTGATATGTTTCCAGTGAAACAGGAAAAATAGAGCTGACGGTAAATTCGATGGAGCGAATGTAATACTGAAACGCTTTAAAATGAAACATATACGAAATATATATATATATATATATATATATATATATATATATATATATATTTATATATATATATATATATATATATATATATATAATTGTAACTTCTGTCTGTACATTAATATGTTTTTTCGAAATTTCACGATTCTTTTTCTAATTCAATTCTACTAGGATTGAAACGAAATCAACAATTTTTGGCTATGGTGTCTGTTTGTATGTTAGTCACCTACATCCTACAAGTTGTGGGGAATCATACTCTAATTAATTCTGGAATATATAATCTTATTTCCTCCAATGTGTTGACTCTATTTAATGAACTATTTACTATCATTAGTATTAACCGGTACTTGGTAATGTCCTTATGACAAAAGACAATATGCGTTTAAACTCGATATGATGGTTTATAGTATTGTTTTGGAAGAAGGGAGAGCTACGATCTCTTCCCCTGACTTATCTTTTGGAATATTATTTAAATTATTTTCATATTACCACAGTTATTTGTTTACACCAGGTATATTAATTATTAAAAAATTCAATTTTTTTGAATTAATAAGTTATGTAAAACAATGTTGATAACCCTCAAGCGGAAGCGGAGGCAGTAGTGAACACAGTTAACTGTCCTAACTTATTTCCTGTGAAATTTGGGCATTATTGGAATCGTTATCATTTCACAAAAGACTGTTTCTAAATTTTTTAAACAATATGTCCTGTGATTAGTTTTTGACAGGAAGTATGTACATTTTAGATAATATTTAATTATAATAATTGCTATTCATTACTATGATTTGAATTATTCACGGTGTGTCAAATAGTGAAGTGGGGTTGATTAAGAACTCATTTTCATTTATTCTTCACAACTATAATTTTTATTCCTGATACCTGTCCCTTAGGGAACAATAATACGCCCAGAAGGGAGGTATAGCTTTGAATAATATGGCTTATTATAAAACAGAGTATTGTTTATGTAACATGAGTAGAAGTTGTGGTTTGCTGAAGTATTAAAACTTAAAAATGCAAATATCTCGGTAATATTCAAGATAAAGAATATATATATATATATATATATATATAACAATATTTATAGTAAATTTAATTTATAATAAGATAGGTACTATACAATTTTTAGATCCAACGTATAGTAACCGAGATATTTTGAATTTTCAAAATTCCCCCCGGTAAACCCCCTGTGAATTTTCTAAAATCGTCCTATATATATATATATATAAGTTTGAACGGACCTCATTTTCGTCATATCCTAGGTAGAATCGATGGACATTTGAAGAATGTTTTCGAAAATCGCACCATGAGTACGGCTTCAATTTCTGGTTTCCCATAAGGGAAATCTGCTAAAAATCGCAATAGCGGGCCGGCCTCTCCAAATCACACATAATTGAGATGAGGCGCTGTGCAAAGTGTTATCTCCAAACGGCCATCGATGCTCTTGAAGTGTCAGCCGTTGCACCGTTGTTGGAGTCAAGTGTCCCCTAAGTGCAAGTGCAGAACCACGTTTGTGAGCACAACGCCGTGGTGATGGCAGCATTGAAGCTCGCACTGCCCCAATGTTCTCAGGTGATCTAATGTGCCGAAGGACTCCAGTTTTTCGTTATATCGGGCTTGCAGTTTGTCTGAACGTAGTCCGTTCCGGGTCAGGGTCCAAAAGGGCTACAATAAAGCGATTCTGAAAGTCGTGATGGGTTACGATCACTCAACATCCTCACCAAAAGTAGGCCTCAACGGCAAACGCACGCTCCTCACTGGTGCAACGCATGATGGAGACTCAACTGAGTTGTGGCAACCTTTGTTGTCCCACCCTCGAACGAGACCATTACCATTCCGCTATATCATCAACCGACTGAATGGCGCGCGTTTTATAAAAAGTTCTGCCGTCGCACCCTTTAGTTCCACGGGGCACTTAACCTCACCTCTGTGTCCATCAGACCCAGCTGCAGTCATTGTGTGGATAGGATCAGGCTTCCCGTTGGAGGTTTAGCCAAGCAGAAGATTATCCTCACTCGACTATCTCCCGCTCCGGAATACTTGGGCTTTCACAATACACCTCAGTTCACAGATAAGAATGCAAATCGTATCGGTCGTTAATATTCATTTCTTATTTATCTTATTCGTATTGTTTACTATCTATTAGTATTATTAACCCTACTAGAACGCAGAGGAGACAGTATAGAATACATACAATTAGTAATCTAGCTAAGAGCTATTCATTATATTACATCTCTCTCATTTCATTCCCTTCTCTCTTTATTCAATATAGCCCATCCTAAAAGAAGAAGGTAATACTTACCGTACACTGAAGAAGACACCTTATATACAATTTATTAATTACTAAGGAATAGTTGTTTTGAGTACAATAGACCAACAACTCTTAATATGGTGGCAGAGCAATTCAGAGTCTTGAGGTCTTCAATTAAACTGTGATAGAGTAGAACACTAACTCAGCATATGTAATAATTCCAATTAAATATAAATAAACATGAACTTCAGGAATCTCAGCTTCAACCATCTCCCCATTACGGAAGAGTCGTTTCAACGTAAGTAAGACGGAACGAACACTTCAGAACTACCATGGCCCCTGAAGGTAAGGCACGAAACGAGAAGACTAATTATGAATAAAGTTTGCGGTGGAAGGAAGGTGTTTTTATTAATCTGTGAAGTGCCTATGAGAATATTGGGCCCAGAATGAGAAAAACGCTTTGCCACTTGTCAGGAGAATAACTACCATAACGAAAAATCTCCAGGTGCTAGAACTTCAATGATACTCTTTTCGGCTTGATCTATGAACACTTTATATTTTCTTATATAAGGAAAAATAAAATTGCTATACTTCAGAATTTTAAATAATTATTTATTAACAGTATTTACATATAGGAATATTGTTCAGGTATCGTATAGTTGTATGTTGACTCTTAGTGGATGACGGTGGTGGAGTGTCCGACAGCAGCTACTGGGGCGTGGATAGCTGTAGCATAAGCTGGGCGGTAGATGGGGGTAGCGCGGGCAAGGACTGGAGCAGCAACTGCTACTGGAGCATGGGCAACGGCTACTGGAGCATGGGCGACGACTGCAGCACGGGCTGGGGCGACTGCAACGGTGTTGGCTTCCTTGTGGACGACGGCGTTGAATCCGTTGACTGGATCAGCGGTGTAGTCAACAGTCCTCCTGGAACCATCGGGCTCGACGAGAGAGTAGGAACCCTGGACAACATCTCCGTCCCTGGACTCGTGCTGGCTCTTGGAGTCTCCGGTGATAGCATCGTTGACGGAGTAGGCGAAGTCGTACTGTGGATGTGGGTCGTACTCCTCAACTCGGGCTGCTGGTGCGGCGACGGCAACTGGAGCATGGGCTACGGCGACTGGAGCATGGGCAACGGCTACTGGAGCATGGTAGGCTACTGGAGCATGGGCTACAACGGCAGCAGGTGCGTGGTAAGCAATGGGTGCGGAGTAAGCCCTGTAAGCCAACGGTGCCCTAGCATATGCATAGGGAGACCTGTAGGCGATGGGGATCTGGGCGGCGGTGAGGCCGACCAAGGCGATCAACACAACGAGAGACTGCAATCAAACAACATACAACATGAGTTAACATCAATTTCAAAGTAATAACTAAAGGCTTAAAAGTTATTAAAATAGAATATCCACCACAGAACTTTCAATCAGATTCCTATTTGGTTATTATATAAACATTTTACGGGTTCTGGAAGAAACGTCCAATTAGATCATTCCATTATCAATATCTAACTATATGGTAAAGTGCTTTAAGATCATTCAGCTTCTCATTGAGGCTGGGTCCGCACTAACTTTTGCAATATAATATGCCACCTGGACTGAATTCCCTCACGGGGCTGAGAGGACTCAGGGAGAACGTATAGAATTTCCGGTGAACGGTAGCAGTTCATCAGAATGAACTTGCCAATTCTAGCATAGTGACACAGAGTTTTAGACTATTTCCATATAAAACCCAACTTCAACCAGAAAAGTCATCTTTACGTCAACTTTTATAATTCAACTTCGATTCTGATCATGGATATTATAGATAATTATCAAGTGGCATATCGGGACAGTTATCTATAAAATACGAACTGCAATAAATAATTAGTTAGGTATATCTATTTTCCTTAAGTGAATCTAAATTAGTATATGACAGTTAATGTCATTTTGTGTTTATTAACAGGTCCATCTAAATTAATCTCCTTTATTCATCTGATGATATACTTAATTGTTTTGTTTTTTTAGAAAATAAGTTTAGTACGTTTCCTTATAATATATAAGTTTAATGATGTTATAATTAGAGAGTACTAATAACGGCACTCCGGTTTCCGGTGGCCATACGGATTAAGGAATAACCACTACCGTCAGGAAGCTGAAGATAAAAATAAGTTCAGGTTCAATCCCCGAAAGGAAGAACATTCGTTCATGAGGTCACTACCAGCCCCTCTGGATGACTAACGATTATGATTGTATTTGATCACGTCCTCAGGCAGGCTGACAGAGTGTATTGACCACACACCTTTAACTACAATTGGGCTAACAACTCATTCCAGGTCCTCCTTGGATATCGGAGGGCGTACGTTGAGTCGACCACTCACTACGTAAAATACGGATTACGAGTCTCGCTGGGGGTGGCTAAAGATTTATAATGCTAAAAGAAAAAAATTAAAGAAAAAGAGTAGCACTGATTGCACGTATGAACTATATTACCATTGGAAGGATTTGCCGTTTTTGATGAGTAGCCTACTAGAGGAGCAGATACTTTTATTCTAAGGTTCACCTTAGGAGTAACAAATAGCGGCTAAGAATACTTAATTAGTGAATACAAATTAATTATATAATATAATTAATTTACTAATTGAATAATAATATTGCAATAATAGCGGGTTGTGTCTGTATTAGGCTTATTAAGGATGTAAAATTGATTTAAGTTCATCTATTGACCGAGATAGGAATAAATAATTATAAGGACATCAGACAATATCGTATAATTAAATATTATTATTAATTAGCGTGTTCTGTTTGCTACTATGGCTAATTGGGACGGGTTGTCTACTGGTTCCACCATTTTCTAGCCTAGGGTGGGTCTATAGATTTTGCTTAATAAGTTCGTCATTAAATAAATTCCTACTGCCCAGGCGAGAATCGAACTCGCCACTCTGGGTTTACCAAGAGAGATTAAGGCCGGTCTAGCTAACCTGAGCTTCTATCATTGAATAGATGAAGGAAAATGAATGATTTCTTCATTAGGGGCGAGGTTTTCCCCAGGGGTTAGAATGCTGACTTGGCACATTGCCTGTAGTATTGTAAGATAGCATTATATAAGACATATCAACAAGTTTTTTAACATTGGGCTACTCAATTGTCCCACGATAATGAGTTGGGTAGTAGTCCGATCTCAAAGTCCGGCAACCGCACAGCTTTTACAAACTAGACCAAGAGATTTACTGAATTCGTGTGATAAAAAAAATTCTCCTATTGAAATCCCCTTTAATAAATAGCTGTGACTAATGATTATAGATTAATAGTGAATTATTATTGACTAATAATGTGATGTTACTCACAAGAGATGCCATTGCTGAGAGCTGGTGGAGTACTGCTGTAGGACGGGGCGGTGGCTGCTTTTATAGGCAGCCTAACCTGCTCCAGATATAGCCTTGGCATTAGGCACACTCAACCGCTCCTTACGCTGGATCTAATAACTCAGCTCTTCTTTGACACCTCGCCCATTGCCACACTCACCGAAAAATTCCACTCACCAACAAAAAATAAATTAATAAAAAAACATAAAAATTATTTATATAATTAATTACATTACCTTGGATATACTCCAGAAATTATTAGAGTTTATGTGACTCAGAAGAATTCAAAAAACAAAATCCCATTCCGTGTGAGCTGGTCTCTTTTGTGAACTCATGCCACTGAATAATTCTCTGAAAATGACTCATCGGCCAAAATAATATATTTTGTACTGCTTCAAAATGATATCACTGGCAATTTTGGGATTGCTTGCTCCACTCGATTAGCAATTTAAGAAACGATTATATAATTGTCAGCGAGTATGGTTTTATGAAGTATAATGTCAATCATAGTCTCAGTTAAACCGAAACGCTGAAGAACGAACATTCGATATATCGATCAAAAAATGAATTCATATATCGATTATATCCACACAAACAACCCAATTCATATTAATAATTAAGTTACAGAGTCAAAGAATAAAAAATCCATTCATAATATAAAAATTAAAATTTTCTTTTTCCGAAATTGATAATCTTTGTAATTCTTTCTCCATAGATTCCCAATTAATCAGGATCAATAAGTATCCTTACTATCTACAAGTACTTTAATGTGCAAAGTGCACTTTGAAAGACTAAGCTTCATCATCAGTGCTGTTCATGTGGCGCCACCTTTTGAGTTCCAGCCATAGGTAGGAAAAACTGCAGTGATGTTAAAAAGGACTGGAAATCTCTCAAAATTACACCATTGCTATTACCTGAATTTCAGATTTTCCAAAAGGAAACATTCCAAAAACATAGGGAAAAAGGGTAATCAACTTGTTTCTTGTCGATCTTGACCCTCCAAACATCCTTCTGAGGATGGTTGTTGTATGTAGTCTATATAAAAGTCCGTCACGCAGGGGCTGCGTAAACTAAGCAGATTTCCCACATGAAGTTTTACAATAGAGAAAATTCATAATAGAGAGCTGAACAGTTACGGGAACGGCCCGAACTAGCTCTTGACGGAAACTCACGACTAGACCCGAAGTTAGCCGATCAGAAGCTGAAAACAGAAAAATGCAAATATCTCGGTTAATATTCAAGATACAGAATAAATGTAAATAGCATTATTTATAGTAAATTAAATTTGTAGTAAGATTGGTTCTATATAATTTTTCGATCCGACGTATAGTATCGGAGATATTTCGAATTTTCGAAAATCCTCCCCTCTAAGCCCCCCTTCCACTGGTTCGATTTCAGCCGTTAACAAGCTTGATCTTTCTTTTTACATAAAATGACTAAATATCGAGTTTGGTAACGATCAAACAAAAATTGCGGCCGCTAGAGCGGTAACAGACAAATATATATATATATATATATATATATATATATATATATATATATATATATATATACAGTTTTGAACGAACCTCATTTTCGTCATCTACTAGGTAGGATCGATGAACATTTGAAGAAAAATTTCGAAAATTCCGTCATGAGTACAACCTCAATAGCTGATTTCCCTTAAGGGAAATCTGCTAAAAGGGGATAAAAGTAATATTAAAAATGTTTTTAAAGATCAGCTTTTATAATGGTTGCCTTAAAGTACAGGAAAAAATGAAATGAATTAGAGATATTTCTGTTATACAAAGTAGAAACCATTAAAATCTACTTTAGATGTAAATTTCATGGTATTTTGGCTACATGCACCTAAGAAGGAAAAGTAACTTTGAATGTAGGCATTATTTGATATTTATTATTACATCTAGTTCCATTTATAATTAGCTGATTCACCCAACGCTAAATAAAAAAAGTCATGAATCCAGGTTATTCGTTGTTCATTCATCCAATATCATTGTGGAAATCCATTCCACCAATAACACTCACTCAAAGTCACTTTTGCGGGTAATCAATACTAGTACTAATGATGTTTACTTATAGATCCAACAATTTTCCTTCATTTAGTGTAAACACTGTATATATTCAAAGGCACTGTAAATAATTGAGGGCGAAAATGTAGTAATAATTTGGTATAACGAAGATTAAAAATATCAACACACATCGACAATTTTTAAGGATTCCTCTTTGGGAAATATTACTCCACTACAAACACAATTTCACATTTAACTCCCTTAGTTTGGGCATAGGAAAATATTTATTTAGGTGTGTCGCAATTTTAGCGATTCACACATTTTCTTGTTATAATACTAAAATACTTAGGTAAAGCCACCTTATAAAAAAGGTTAAAAAATCTACAGAGGTAGGTAAAAGTACAGTTATTTATTTCATAGGAAAATAGAAAAATCTAATATTTGCATGATATGATATGACCATATTCATTCCATTCGTTTTCTATGGTAAGTTGGTAAAATTATCAATCAATAGGTCAATGCATTTATCGAGTCAAGCGGTGACTCCTGCTGAGAATTATCATAATATTCTTTTAAAAAAACGTATTATTTTAATAAGTAAAACCGATTGACGTGTTTGAGGAATAAATGAAACTTAGCATATTATTCAGAGATTAATTCTCTGTTTGAAGGTTTTAGAAACCAGATGGATTGTAGAATTAGAAAGTTATTGGGTCTTATATACAACTAGCTAAGGTAGCTGGTGATACCCGGGAAATCATTGATGACTCAATAATGATGTTATTCATATAGCAAGGAATAACACACATTCATATTGACTTTTGTCATAATTATATAACCAAGTAACGTTTAACGGTTTTACATAGAACGAAGGTAGTCCAATAACGTATCTTATATCGGAAGAAATAAGATAGAATTTGATTCCCCACAATTTCTACTGTCAGACGTTCCGCGAATTCAGCACGACTTTGTTTAAATAATAAATTATATTATTTAAACAAACAAATGAAATAACAGAAACTCTTACAGTTTACATTTCTATTGAAAATAATCAACAAAGTTATTTTCTAGAGAAAATAAATAACAAATTTGGTGGGGGAGGACAGATATTTATAACTCACTAATCCGACTTGTACTTAGAACTATCATTTGAACCTAAAAACATAACATCATTTGTCCTAATATGGTTCTATGGATAAGAGTGACGGGTGATCTACTGTTTGCCACCCTCTCCTAAGGAGGATAGAAATAAAGATTTGATTTAATAAATTCACCACTAATCAAATTCCCATTATACACGTGTTTCGAGGACTTAAATCACATGCCAAGGCCTAGAAAGCATTTGCGTTATGGAAAACCAGCTACTGATTTCAAACATTACTTCACATTTTCTTAGGAGATAATGAAATTAAAGTGAATTTATGAATATATATATATATTGTTACGTTTTTATTACCAAAACCTCTATGTCACTCCTTTCGTCGCCGCCACTTCGTGTTTCAGCAACAAGACGTCGCACATTGTAGACTGTGCATTATAGACTTGCGGCTTTGAAATTACTTTAGCAGTCTCCTGGGCTAGCGCATAAGAGATGGTTTCAGCAAAGGATGATTTTTGCATAGCACACACCGCGATTTTAACATCTGGATCTCGTATACCATTCACAAATGCTTCAATCTTGAACTGATTTTCACCTGGGTAAGTCCGCTGGACCAGAGGTTCGATTTCCATGGCAAAATCTTGGAGCGTCTCATTTGGTTTTTGCACTCTGCCCCGTAACTCCATCCTGTACAGTTCTCGCTTATGCTCACCGCCAAACTTGCGCTGTAAAGTCACCATAATATCCTTAATTATTCCTGCAAGCGGCCGGTAAACTCTCCAGGATTTCTGCAGCGGTTCCCTTCAGTGCCAAAATCCGTTTCTACTGGCCACCGTCTCAAATTGGAATTTAAAAACATTAAATGGTACATTACCGTAAAAAGTTGGGGTCTATATGTTGCTGGAATATTATGAAATGAGCCTCACCGGACCCTCTCGAACATGTAGATTATCCATTTGGAATTGTAGCTCATGTATTTCATCGTCCACCTTCCTTCCTAGATTGGACACTTTCTCTTCAACATTATTCAGTTTTTCATCAACCCCGCTTACTCTCTGCTCAATGGCTTCCACTCGTTTGCCCAATACTTCTGATATTCGTGGAGTTTTTGGTTTGTTGTTCTAGAAGCTTCCTGAAGTTCCTGTCTGACCTCCGTGAGGATTTTCTCACTGTTGCTTCTAGAAGCTTCTTCTAATCTCTCGTAATTAGCTCTAGAAGCTTCCTGGAATTTCTCTTCTAGCCTCTCGCAATTAGTTCTAGAAACTTCTTCTAGTCTTTCATAATTAGCTCTAGAAGCTTCTAAGAGTTTCTGGTTGTTATCTGTGATTTTTCCCATCATGGCGGCAAAAATTGAATTTAAATCTAAATTGTTGATTGACATAGGAGTACTTACAGCAATGTGTTCTTTATTGTCAAACTCGTGTGTACTTATATCGATCCCTCGTCTTTGGGATTCATCTGTCAACCGCCTTTGTAGTTCAGCCTTATTTCCTGTTGTTGGCAGATCCAGTTTAGCCAGCTCCTTCTTCAGCTGTTCCACTTTTAGTTCTTCAAACTTCATTTTTGTAGATTTTAATTTTGCAATCTCACTTCTGACACCAGTTGTTACGTTTTTTTATTACCAAAACCAGTAACAAACATTTTTAATAAGAGTTCTTTTGGATTGCAAAATTAAATACTCGCAAGTTTCACAGTTTTTATCACTGCACAATTTATTTCACAATGTACAATACTCTTGGTTAATTATTTCTACTCACAATATTACACTGATAGTGTCTCTGTCCTTCAGATTACACAGTCCAATAATTCACATTTACATAAAACGTTAATAAAATATCGAGTTTGGTAACGATCAAACAAAAATTGCGACCGCTAGAGCGTTAACAGACAACTTTATATATATATATATATATATATATATATATATATATATATATATATATATATATAATTTTGAACGGACCTCATTTTCGTCATCTCCTAGGGAGGATCGATGGACATTTGTAGAAAATTTTCGGAAATCGCGTCATGAGTATGACCTCAATAGCTGATTTCCCCTAAGGGGAACTCACCGCACCTCCTACCGCACTGCACTAAGTCGCACTGTAGCACCGTGATGTGACCATCAAGACATCTGAGCGTAAAAACTGAAACTGAGGTACTGGCAGGGTCTCTTATAAATGCCTGTAGAAGGTTCTAGCCAAGGAAAGGTCCAGAAGTTCCAGGAAGGGCCCTAATTAGATTCTGCCGGCTCCACTAGGTCGAGCTGTACAGGCTTAAATAGAGAAGCAGGATGAGACCGAGGCTCTTCCAAGAAGGTCTGGAAGGGACTAGTGCCTTCCACCAATTAGCGGCACTTCTTTGAACTCCTCCGCACTCCCCAATTACGCGGTTCCTTCTCTGGTGTATTTAATTTTCGCAACACTATATATATATATATATATATATATATATATATATATATATATATATATATATATAATTTAATATAATATAATAATAATATATGTGCAAATATAATATATATAATTTTGACGTCATCACTTTCGTTATCTCCTGGTAGGATCGATGGACCTTTTAAGAACATTTTCGAAAATCGCGTCATGACTACGTCCCCAATAGCTGTCTTCCCTTAAGGGAAATCTGCTTATTTATGTTTTATTATCAGTGCTTGTGTGAAAATTGAAAACTGATATTTTCCAACTGAGATTTTCTTTAATGTCTAATGAAACCTATTTATGTTTACTTTTAACCAATAAATAATAAATTACTGGTGCATTTTTTTATGAGATCAATCTCTATTTTTACTAGCGCATAATATATTTTTATGATTATTTAAATGCATAATGTTAATTAATTTTGATCCTCAATGAATTCATTAAAATACAACTTGGCTGAGAAAACTAATAAATTCTGAATTAGAGTTGTTCAAATAAACCAAAGTTCAAAGATAATATTTATATAGTGGATTTAATTCGAGTCAGAGAGATGTTTTTTCCAGGTTCATATTCATTTGGTGGCAGTGTTCCAGCAATCTGTGCAGAATATTCCCTCTCTAGGAAAATCTAATATTCCGTCTTATATGAGAGTTTCCATGAAATAAAGAAATCCACGCGACAAATACCAGCTCAGCATTTTATTCCAGAAGAATTTTTAATTTGTAAAACACTTTCATATTAATGTGATGCAAAACTGAAATGCTAAGAAATAAGAACAAGAAAATTAAAACTTGTATTTCTGAGTACTTTTACTGCTATTTTTATTTTTTTACTCTGGATTGTAAGAGATTTCCCTTAAGGGAAACCAGCTATGAGGTCGTGCTCAAGACGCAATTTTCGGAAAATTTCTCCAAATAACCATCGATTCTAGCGGGGAGATGAGGTAAATGAAGTTCGTTCAAAATTGTATAAACTGAGATTTAAATTTTTTAGAAGACTTGTAGAATATACTCTCTGTGCTAACCTCATAGAACTATTTTGAATGATGGTTGTAAGGGGAGAAGTCGTAAATATTTCCCTTTATAGGCATTCGACTAACTTAATTAAATTTTGTAATGTTTCCGTGGTTAACAAAAAACTTCTTATTCATGTGAAGATTATGCTAGGAGGGAAGGGCTTAAACTGGGCTAATGAAAAAAATATCAGAGTTTCTAGAGCTTTCTACAGCTCAAGCCACCATCTTCGGAGCTTTTAATGTGCCCAGCTTCGTTCCAGAGAAATAATTCGAAAATTTACTTGTGAAAAGTTTACATTTACATTTTTCTTTATATATCCTAAAGGCCATGTTCCTACTTTCCATGCCTTTATTAACCGCTTTCTTTTTCCATGACATCCCTACCTAACTCTCGAACATTCACAAAAATCTATTATGAGTCTTTCATACATAAAAGGCTTTTAAATCCTCTCATGGCACTCAGATTAAGGGAGATTGTGGAAGTGCATAATGCCACATCACAACCCTACATGCCAAGTGCATGTGGACTATGGGTGAAGGCGGTCGTCACTGGCTGATGATCAAGTACAGCTGGCAGTGTTCGTACTATGCAATGGCACCATCCTCAAACCCGCCAAAAGATCATTAAGTACAACACGGGCTCGAAACGTTCGTCACGCAGGGGCTCCGTAAACTGAGCAGATTTCCCACGGGAAAGTTTACAATAGAAAAATATACAAACAGGTAACACCGTGATTGTTAATGGAATAAATACGAACGGTACTTAATAAGAAATCAGTCAGTCAATTTACAAGTTAATAATCCCTGCAACGGAATGTGGCTGAATTGTAAACATACAGGCTAGTCAACCACGCAGTGCTGAATAGATAGATAGATATACCACATAAACAGACGTATTAATTATTTTATTGAAAACTATTTACTAAATCGTGTGCTGTAATTTGCAATGAATCGGAATCATTTTTACCACAGTCACTTAGATTTTATTAGTCCAAGAACAAAATAATGGGAGGAGGGGGGTCAACAGAACGTATTTGTTTGTATCTCGTATAATAAAGCTTTGTTGAAAACAATATTTGGTATTTAACCTTGTAATGAAGTGTTTCATGATATAACAGCTTATTATTAATATGACACTAGTAGGAGTGGGAGTTTACTGAAAGCTTAAAACTATAAAGACCACTCATCTCGGTTAATACTCATTATAAGGAAAATATGTGTAGAGCAATATATAGCACATTTAATTTGCAATAAGATTGTTTTTATACAATTTTTCTATCCCACGTATAGTAACAGAGAGATTTCGAGTTTTCCTAATTCCTCGTCTGTAAACACCCCCCCCCTTTTTCGATTTCAGACGTTAACGAGCTGATCTTTATTTTTACATAAAACGACTAAATATCGAGTTTGGTAACGATTAAACATAAATTGCGACCGCTAGAACGGAAACAAACAAATATATATATACGCTTTTGAACGGACCTCATTTTCGTCATCTCCTAGTTAGGATCGATGGACATTTGAAGAAAAAATTCGAAAATACCATCATGGGTACGACCTCATTGCTGATTTCCCTTAAGGGAAACCTGCTAAAATGGTGGCTTGAAAGGACTATGCCATCTCTACTCGTTCATTAGCAGTCGGTCTTCCCACAGCTATGAAAACAGTATCATTTATACTGGTGGTTCCAGTTATATACAAATGATTAATAGGTTACTAAAACTGATTCCAAGGATTTTGATGATATTAGCATCTTAAAGTTTCCATGGGTATTGATATAAATTACTCAAAAGCTAATTATTATATTTGAATATTTAAGGGATGTACGCAGAAAAAAAAAAAAACCTTTTAAGTCAATATATTCAGAATAGTTACGAGTAGGACCATAGTTTGTATTATCTTTCCCATTCCTGATAAGGCATAAAATCGATTCTTGAATTTTGGAATCGCTTTAACACTTTACTGGAATATATGTATATATGCTAAATCCAGGTTACCCGTTTCTGTTTATTTAGAATACGGGCGTTTGGAAATTTCTCATTTTCTTCGTTGTTTTGATGTTTGTCGATGTTTATTTATTAAACATTATTTTTTTTAATGTTTTTCCTTCCTTTCCAATTTTGATTTCAAATTGAATTGAACAAATCGAGAATTGAAGGTTGCCTTTAGTATTTCTTTAATTTACTTTATTGCTTCAATGTGTACATAAGTCCTATTTCTATGCGCATCTAAAACATTTTAACAAAATTCATAATAGTTCTTCAGTAATGAGCAGGGAGATTTAGTTCTATCTGCATATAAGTGTTCGCTGGGCTGCAAGTCTGGTAAAGGATAAGAAAAGATCAATCAATTCTATATGATGAAATGTGTGCCTCTAGTTGATATAGAGTATTTGAATGCAGTTCTTTTGTAAGAACCATTTGGATTTTAATCGTTCTGTTTTCCTCGGAGTGATATGGTTCCATCTGCAGTTCCTTCAACTTTATAAAATATGTAACAAATTAAAATTGTTAAAATATTTAATAAATTAGTTTTGATGCACTTAACAATTAGCATTGGTTCTTTATAACCTAGTTTTTCACCTATTATAATATAAATTTGGCCTGTCAGAATCATCAAACTTTATAATGCTGCTTAATGTTTTAAAAATTAGAAAGACACCTCTGGTTCTCACGTCTCGAAATAACAACTTCGCTGGAGAAAATAAATAATTACTATTTCCAAAAGAAACACGGCTCACCCAGTTATTCACAAGAAATATGAGTTTTGTGAACTCTTCCTCGTTCAATCCTGAATTGAGAATGAAAGTCCTCTATCAAAATTTAACATGGCGTATTTAGCAATCTTTGTGGGTTGATCCATTTGTAGTGATGTCCGGCTGTGAACGTTTCGGTCCTTTGTGTTGCATAATCAAGATATACTAGTTTATAATGTCAGGCAAAGGCTGCAATGACTCCACCCACATCCACGTGTTAAATGTCAAAGCTGAGCTTTGGCTAGCTGACGTGTGCTCTAGTTTCGTCATTCCAATGTAAACATCATTTGATTCTAGGAACGGCGTAGCAGTCACCGTCATTGTATGCTTCCAGGGACAAGTCAAAGCTAAAAAATATAGACACATCATATTTTAAACATAACTTATGTGTGTGTTCGCCCGAGAGACTGGACGAATTCATTAGTGCCTCCCTGTATATCTCAGCTGGTTATATCGTATGGTTAGTTCTGCTTTTAGCACATTTATCTTAAGGGAAGTCTGCTATTGACATTGTACACATGATGCCATTTTCAAAAAATTGCTCAAACGTCCATCGATCCTACCAAGTAGAAAATTAGGTCGAAGTATACTTTGTACATTACGAAAATTATATATATATACATATATATATATATATATATATATATATATATAGAGAGAGAGAGCGAGAGAGAGAGAGAGAGAGGGAGAGAGGGAGAGAGGGAGAGAGGGAGAGGGAGAGAGAGAGAGAGAGAGAGAGAGAGTGAGAGAGAGTGAGAGAGAGAGAGAGAGAGAGAGAGAGAGAGAGAGAGAGAGAGAGAGAGAGAGAGAGAGAGAGAGAGAGAGAGAGAGAGAGGGAGAGAGAGAGAGAGAGAGAGAGAGAGAGAGAGAGAGAGAGAGAGAGAGAGAGAGAGAGAGAGAGAGAGAGAGAGAGAGAGAGAGAGAGAGAGA
Source organism: Riptortus pedestris (assembly GCA_019009955.1). Lineage (NCBI taxonomy): Eukaryota > Metazoa > Arthropoda > Insecta > Hemiptera > Alydidae > Riptortus > Riptortus pedestris. The sequence goes on from CM032229.1 coordinate 9,213,379, forward strand.
GAGAGAGAGAGAGAGAGAGAGAGAGACACACACACACACACACAACGCACACAGTTTGACTGTTTTTTTTGCTCATCGATAGCAAACCATATATAAGGGTTTTATGTAAAAAAAAAAAAGATGAAGTTAGTTAACCGCTGAAACTGGATCGAGGGAAAGGTAGGCTTAGAGTGGGGGAATTCGGAAAATTCAAAATATCTCCGTTACTATAAATAAGATCGAAAAACTGTATAGAGCCAATCTTATTGCAAATTAAATGATTTATGAATATTGTTATATGCATATTTTCTGTATTATATGAATATTAGCCCAGTTATTTGGATTTTATTTTTATTCCACTTTAAACCCCCACTCCTACTCAAGTTATATCAATAATTAGCTGTTATATCATCAACCACTTCATTACAAGGTTAAATAAGGAATATTGTTTTCATTCAACTTTTACTTTGTGAGATATATGCAAATACGTAATGTTGACCCAACCCCTCTTTTGTTCTAGGATTACTAAAATTTAAGTAATTGAGATCAAAATTATTCTGATTAATTACAAATTACAACACTAGCTATAGTAAAAGTTTTCAATAAAATTAATATGTTATATTCAAATATATTTCATTAATGTTTTTTTTTTCCGGTGTAGAATTCAGACTACCCTGTTTGTTTACATTTCAGACGCTTTCCGTTGCAGATTTATTAACTTGTAACTGAAAGGTTTCTCATTACCGTTTTTATTTATTCACTTATTCTCGGTGGAGTTATCAGTATGTATATTTATCAATTATAAACCTTCGCGTGGAAAATCTGCTTATTATACACAGCCTCTGCGTGACGGCCTTTTATAAAAAGCACTATTCAATCTGAAAATTTGTATTTTAGAAATATCTGCGCCACCCATATATGCTCTTTCGACGCCACCCATACTGCTCCAAAACCTGAAAAAAAATTGAATGTAATAAGGCCTTGGGAAGAGACCACCTCTGAATGTGGCGAAGGTGTTAATAGCTTCTTTCGCAACCTGTTGAATTTATATTGTTTGAAATCAATCGGGCCGTGTGTTGGAGGGAGCATTGTCCCACATTTGGGCGTGTATGGCTGGCCGCCTTCATGTGTGGGCATTACTAACGTCAAACCAAGAAACTTTTATTTTGGTTCTTATCATCGAGGTGTGGTTGTACAGTAGGTAAAAAGACTTGTTGCAGAAGCTCAGAAAAGCATTCGCTAGGGCTAAATAGGTGTTCCCCAGAACCATATCCATTATTATTTCTATATTAGCAGATTTCGTTTAAGGGAAATCAGCTATTGAGGTCGTACTCATGGCGCAATTTTCGAAATTTTTGTTCGAATGTCCATCGATCCTACCTAGGAGATGGAGAAAATGAAGTCCTCTCAAAATTGTATATATATATATATATATATATATATATATATATATATATATATATATATATAGAGAGAGAGAGAGAGAGAGAGAGAGAGAGAGTAAATCCCCGCTTCTACTCGTGTTACATAAACAATACTCTGTTATATAATAAACTACATTATTCGAATCTTAAATACCAAATATTGTTTTCCAGAAACCTTTATTAGACGAGATACGTGCAAATATATTCTTGTGAACTTCCCCTCCCCCCCGTCTTAAATTCTTGGTCTACTGAAATTTGATTGATTTAGATAAAAATTATTATTCTTATTCATTAAAAATTACAGTACTAGATATAGTAAATAGTTTTTAATAAAATTAATATGTTATATTCTGATATGTTTCAGTTATTGTTTTTCATTTCGTTGAGCCGTTGGAAGACCTGCTTGTTTACATTTCAGTCCCTTTCCGCCGGGAGGGGAAAGATTTCTATTACCGCTTTTATTTATTCATTTAATATTCACGGCGGTGTTGTGTTATCAGTATGTGGGTTTATCCATTATTAAACCTCACGAGGGAAGTCTGATTTGTTTTACGCAGCCCCTGCGTGACGGAAAACGTAATTCCTAGTACGAAGTGAAGAGAGTACTGTAGTCGCGAAACTTTTAGTTTTCAGACTATAATGGAATTACTCGTTTTTACCTCCCCTAAACCCATTTTGACTTATTTGGCCCATTTGACGTCTGCGCGCAAGTATGTATCCCGTATAGCTCAGTTACGACTAGTCTTAGAATGTTGAATTTCGCATTAGGGAATCCTGTCTAGTTTCCCATCTCTGCTTTTCATCAAATCTTTAAAGAAAGGGGGAGAAATAAAAACAAAATCCAAGATTTTATTACCTCTTATACGTACATTTGTAAGGAATCTTTGTTTATTTTTTCCCAAAAATATCTACGAATTATGCTTTATAAGATTTTTACGTGTGCGGTAATGAGATTCATTGGGCCCCATCTGAAAATCTGTGTCATTTCAGGTCGGGGTGATCAGCAATTACCGCAAGACTGCGTTTTTTTTTTGCAGATTTCCCCTGACGGAAATCACCTTTTGAGATAGTACTCATAAAAAGTTTCTTAAAATGTCCATAGACGGGCATGACGAAAATGAGCTCCATTCTAATATTTATGCTGTAGCTGTCGTAATTTTTAGCAGATTTCACCTAAGGGATATCAGCTATTGAGGTCGTACTTATGACGCGAGTTTTGAAAAATTTCCTCAATTGTCCATCGATCCAGGCCAGGAGATGACGAAAATGAGGTCCGTTCAAAATTATATATATATATATATATATATATATATATATATATATATATATATATATATTTGTCTGTTAACGCTCTAGCCGTCGCAATTTTTGTTTGATCGTTAACAAACTTCATATTCAGGCGTTTTATGGAAAAAGAAAGATAAAGATCGTTAAAGGCTGAAATCGGACCAGTGGGAGGGGGGGTTTAGAGGGGGATTTTTAAACATTCGAAATATCTCCACTATTATGCGTCGGATCGAAAAAGTGTATAAAATCAATCTTATTGCAAATTACATTTACTATAAATATTGCTCTATACATTTATTCTGTATCTTGAATATTAACCGAGATATTTGCATTTGTATTATGAGTATGTTCGGCGCTATCCGCCGAGAGCTCTGGCGGCCGTTTCGGTAACTATTCCTCCCTCGTGAATAGGTCTAGAGATACCTTCCTACTACTGTTATTATTAGGCAGATTTCTCTATTGTATAACTTCACGTGGGAAATCTGCTTAGTTTACGCAGCCCCTGCGTGACGGACTTTTGTTTAATCCCTTCTATAATCGATATAAATATATATATATATATATATATGTGTGTGTGTGTGTGTGTGTGTGTGTGTGTGTGTGTGTGTGTGTGTGTGTGTGTGTGTGTGTGTTTTACAAGCAAAGTTAAAGGTCTAGTTCGTTAACAGCTGAAATCGAACTGCAGCGGATTAATTTCGGGAAATTGAGACATCTCTGTTAATATAAGTTAGATCAAATAGACCTAATCTTGTTGAAAATTTTATTCCCTAAAAATGTTGTTATATCAATATTTTCTCTATCACGAATATTATCCGATTTTTTTCTTTTTTTTTTTTAAGTGTTCAGCTTTCAGCGAACCCCTCCCTACATACTTCAAGTCATATTAACAATAATCTCTTAATATGAACCATATTATTGTAACATAACAATCTTGTACACATTATTATAGGCTTAAATACCTTATATTTTTTTTCAAGAAACCTTTAAATCTTCATTAAACAGGTGTGCCATACCAGCACATAGGAAGCTGCTATGCCTACACTAACCCTGTATGATGTACTTCTTTTTCGTATAAATAGGTGTGGTGAAAGGGGAGCCAATACACAGAAGCTGAGAGTAGTAAAATAATCACAGAGATTTTTCATATACCCAACTATGCAATAATCTCTCCTCTAGGGCTAAATTAATGAATTCATAAGGTAGAGGTAATTAACCTACAATATATGTTTAGATTATTCTTAAGTCTCCGGTCTCTCTACTTTATTTTATTTTAGGTAATTAGAGGAAATGTGTACATACACTCCATTTGTAGTTCCTTTATTTTTCTCTTGACAACGCACATTTATAATTAAGACAGAAAATATTCTCTTGAAGGTGTCACTAATGTCAGAGTAGCACCCATCTTGGTGCGTGGGAGATCCACTCTCAGCTGACTCAGACATTTCTATCCAACCATCAATAATATGGACAACATTATCCACCTCCAACATCACACAACTGCTATAAATATATTAATACTCGTATTTAAATCCATCTAACGTGCATTCATTCCTTCCCATAAAATAAAATGTTCTACACTTTCTATATAAACTTAACATAGCAGCTTTAAAAAAACAACTAAGAGTCAGATATGAGAAGTCAAAATACAAAAAGGAACACCTTATATCTGATTATGAAGTATTCTAGTTTTGAGAAAATCATGATCAATGTCTTCAAATTAGCTTAACATTTCGTGATAATGATTACATATACAAAAAAAACACTTAAAAGTATTGCTCATTTTATCATTTTTGTTCAGTCGTACTTCCGCTTACTTAGTTCACTAACCGGCCGTACATCAGGAGGTCGCCATAGGCGGTGGCCAAGAGCGGAAACTGCAGCGCTGGTGTACAGGATGGAGTGCTCGTTTTAGGCTGGGCAACTATTGTTGGTTCTATAGGTCCAGTGTCCGGCACTTCGTGTTGTTTATTCTCCGCAAACGTGAACGTTTTTCGGCTCTCAGAGCGATTTTTCTCAGAAAGGATCTCTCCGCATCGAAGATAGAGGCCTCCGCTATCATTCTGCTCCTGTTAGAAGAAGGAATCTGATGTGGAACACAGATAATACTGGAAGGAAAGTCCGCCTCATTGAAAGTATATTTTCATCGAAGGTACCTCTTTATTTTACTATAATGCTAGCATTATCGACCGAGTACTCATGATAAAGGACATTTCATTCATTATCTAGTGCATATAAAGTATTAGCTTGCCACTAAAGTTTACAAACTTAATATAGGGCAACTATTTTTTTTCTTTCTATGTTTTACAGCCCTCTTTAATATAGTTAAAGTTTCTTAGTTATAATAACAGATTTATCAATAAGTGTTAATGTTTATTTCATTAATTTTAAGGCTATTTCCTAGATTAGTATTCTTTTCAGGTTTCAATTGTTTCAAATTATTATCATTTTGTTCTAACCTATCAGAAGGTTCATTACTATAAAGTTTGTGTATATGCTATAACTTATTCAATATATTTTGATTCTTTGGAGAACTCAAATAGTGGCTTGTATTATTTCACCCTCATCTTTCCAAGAAAATAGTAAATACTTCGCTATAATCAAGGTGAGGAAATTATCTCTTTTATTAATTTTATTTCAGTCTAATGCTTTCTTATTATTAACACAAAGGCTAACCGCACGCCCTAACAATTTTAGTTTCATGTTCCTACTTATTTCACTAGTATTAAATTAATTTAAATAGAAAACGAAAGATAAAAACATTATTAACATAATCTTTAATATTTTTAATTGAATAATAATAACAAACAAAATGTATAAAAATCGAGAAACTGAATTAACTCATACTGGGGGTATATATCAAAACCCAGTTACGTATAAAAAGTTGTGAAATTTTAGTCATGTCAAATATCCCACCACACTTTCCCGCATTGTTTGATTACACGCGGGTTTTCTAGGACAATTGACACTCTAATAAAAGTCAAATAAGAACACAATTTACAACATACATATAAGAGCTTTATTGTCAGTCAAATCAACCGTATTGTAGCAGACCATGCGCACCTAGGCATACCTTCAGGGAAAGTTGTGTTTGCTAATTTGTGGTCGGTGTTTCTCCTGTCAACATAGGCCAAGTTGGTTTGATTTTGGTATAGTTGGACGAAATCTAGTTCACCTCTTGCCTAAACTAATATGGACCTTATGCTTCACGACGTGTTTCCAATCTATTTTTTAGGTGATATCTCCAAGGGGTCACCTATTTAGTTCCTACTCATGAAGTTATATTGAAAAATTATATTCAAATGTCCATCGATCCTGCCAAGCAGATTGCAAATTTGGTGGAGTATATAGAAAACTTATAACAATTGCAGTCATTTAGGAACTTTAGTTTTACATTAAACAAATTAGCAATCCCAGTCATATATATTCGAAAATTTAAAAGTTAATATATTATATAGTCCTTAATTTAAATTCCTTAGTCGTCAAGATGGGCATCTGAAAACGTATTTTAAATTGGCTCCTATAAAGCCCTGGTAGATTTTCACCAGGCAAAGAGGAGCACAACTCCAAGGTAAAACAGTCCTAAATAAGAATTTTCTATATTCTACTTCAAATAGATTTGAGATATGTGGGGATACGTACATACATACGTACAGACGTCACACCAAAGGAAAATTATCATGTTTACATAGTACAATGGAAACAATAATACATCCCGTCACGCAAGGGCTGCGTAAACTATGCATACTTTCACACCTGCTGGTATAACTAACTTGCGATCTCATCAAACCAAATATCCTATTAAAAAAACGAAGAGTAGAAAAGGTGGGGGAGGGTCCTGAACGCTGAAATCAAGAAAGCACGAATAATTTACTTAATACTTTAGTTATGAAAATCCCATAGAACAACACAATAAACGTCTATTTACTAGATTAAAGATTTTTTACAACATTTAACTGAGTGAAAACTAATTAAGTAAAAATCAGGTTCAGATGATCTCGAGATCAATTGTCAGGTGTAGCCTGTAGATACGACACTCGCTGGAATAAGTATGTTTGTGACTGACAATACAATAACAATGTTTTATAAAAATAAAAAAAAATGTCTGATTACGCCACAAATACGAGTCATCAATGGACGATTCTGCCTTAGACCGTACCACACTGATTACATGTTATCATATCGCAGGCTGACTTATAGCTGAGATAACCTTGATAAGAAGTAAGTCGAAAGTCATTTATACGGAGAATCCGGAGTATAAGGAGATAAGCCATGGCTTTCCGAGCCAACGAGAAACACAGCTCGTATTAGAAGTTCATGAATTATTCTTTCATTCATTTATACCTCGCTGGCTAAGCTCATTCATAAAGAGGACTTGCTTTCTTCATGAATCAAACACTGATTCATTAATACTCGGCAGATAGCTACCATCTCTGGAAAATGTGGAGATTTGTTTTCTATTTTTGAGGCTTTGACTTGGGTAACTTAATAGTTATTACTAAACTACATATCATTATTATAATTTGTTTATATATATATATATATATATATATATATATATTCATATTCTATTTTTGAGGCTACATCGATGGGAAATATTTTCTTTGTGAGGAGTTCGGCAATCTGCTCTAGCGTTTTGAATTTTCATTTGTTTGCGAATTTTCAATGGAAATGCGTCCATTGACGTCAGACAGTGTTTTCATATGATTAGTTACTTGATTTAATCGAAAGTTTAGGATTTTTTATTATGGCTTTGTACATTTTTATTAATTGTTCTCATTAAATTGGATTCGAAGAGACAAAACTTCCACATAGAGAAGACCACTTTGGTAGAAGACTTGTACTAGAAGGTCTCGAAATGAACAAGAGAACATATGCAATAAACGACGTGGACGGGTCATACTCTCCGAAACGTGGAAAGCCATAAAAAAAAATCCTAAACATATGATTTCATCAAGTAGCTTTTTACATTAAAAACACTGCCTGACGTTGATGGACGCGTTTCCAATTAAAATTCGCAAACCGATGAAAATTCAAACCGCTGGAGCAGATGGTCGAATTCCTCTCAATATATATATATATATATATATATATATATATATATATATATATATATATATATACTAACTATTTACGGGTTGAAATAAAAAAAATGATCAATATTTAAGTCGTAATATGATAAACATAAATCATTGGCTTCCCAATGTACCCCCACTTCTGTTGAATAAGTAAACAATAAAATAACTTAATTGATAATAATCACATTTTAGTTACGTATACAAAAAAATTCACAAACCTATAGAAGCATACTTACGGAACACTAATAAATTTTATTTGTTGTCCAGAAGACGGACGTCATAATTGTATTCAGTCAAAACTGCGACCTTAATCGTTATTCTAAACCCAATTTGTACTATATATTTTCTTGATAAAGCTAATACTAAATGTGTTATTGACAGATATGTGAATTGACGTCAAAGTGAATCAAGTTTAAAATTCCAATTCTCACATAGCCTCTGTCGTGACTTGGTATAGTTGGCTCACAGATATAAAACTCCCGTGGAATCCATCGAGACGTTTTGGATTACTGTGTGAATAAAGTCCGTCAAGCAGGGGCTGCGTAAACTAAGCAGATTTCCCGAGTGTTCGTTTGCCACATTAGAGAACAAGAAAAACTGATTGATTTCAGGCAACATTTATAGAAATACATTTGAACAACATCAATACCTTAACAAGACTTATCCGATAACATTTTTTGAACAATAGTAACGGAGATATTATGAATTTTCTTATTCTCCCACACTAAACCCCCTCCGTCTATTCTGAGACATTTAAGCCACCACTTAACACTAAAGGTCACATTAGTTAATGATCTTTAGTGTTAAAGTTAGAAGTTAAACATGTATGGTATAAAACGGATGAACATTTACTTGGTAAGAACGTAAAATGTAATTCATGAGGTCATGGCACAACGTATTTGCATGTACCTCTCAAAGTAAAAGTTTACAAAAACGATACTTAGTATTTAAGTTTCAAAACAAAGTGGTTCATGATAAAACAGCTTATTCTTAATATGACATGAGTAGGAGTGGGGGTTAACTTAAGGATGAAAACTAAAAAAATCCTAATATCTAGTTTAATATTCATATTAGAGAAATATGAATATAACAAGAGTTATAGGTAATTAAATTTACAACGTGGTTGATTTTATTAAAGCTTTCGATCCGACTTATAATAACGGAGATATTTCTAATTTTCCAAATACCTCACCTCCCTCCTCCTGGTCCGGTTTTATTGTTCCATGAAACGGTTATATATCGAGTTTGGTAGAGTTAATACCAAAATTGCGGTAGAGCGGTAACAAAATAGTATATATATATATATATATATATTCAGTTTTGAATTGACCTCATTTTCGCCATCTCCATAGTAGGATCGATGGGCATTTGAGAAAATTGTTCAAAAATAGAGTTGGGAGTACACCCGCAGTAGCTGATTTTCCATAAGAGAAATATGATAAAATGGTCCAAAAACAGACAATATTTTCAATTCAGTTGCCAATGTTCTCGGAACGGTCTGAAACGTGATACAAGTGTAGTCACACCCATTTTAAATAGATTATCCGACAAACCCAAGAATTGCTTTCATTTATATATGTTTGTGTGTTTTCGGTTGGCTTAAAGATTTTTAGCCGACACGCCTCCTTCACCTCTGTCATGGCGGGCAATGGCTTTACTAAGTGGATATCTGAAGCTCTGTCAACCCATCTCACCTTCGGCCTCCCTCGTGGTCGATAACCTCTACATTGTGCTGCTGGGGTAGTTCCAGCTACAACTCCCGCTCACACATAACTTCCAAGTTGAAGGGAAAATGGGGGAAGATCAAAAGATGAAAAACCCCTGAAATATCTTCCACTGACTTATTTTTCCTCTACATGTTTCGCGTCCTCTTTCGATAACGCCTCATCAGGAGTAATGCACTTATTATATAAATATACAACCTTGGCACCTAGGTGGTAACGTCAAGATTAAAAAAAATGGATTTGCTGATAGCTTCGAGGTATTAAAATAATGAACAGTAGAAAAATCGGTAACATAAAAATGGCTATTTTAAAATTGTATTAAAACCATTTTAAAATGTTATCTAATAATAATTTATTGTCTTTATTACTTATATTTAATGTTTATTTATTGTGTTAAATATTTCATTCATTGGTTCAGCTTTTATTTGTGATTTTTCTATAATTTTGTTTTTTTTATACATTGTTAATTTTTGAGCCAAATTAGTTGCGGCTGTTTCTCTCTAAATAAAAATAAACAGGTTCAAGTTTTGAAAATTTGATTACAGAAAGATCTTAGCTACATATACATCTAACCTATTGTCTGTTTACATAAATACTTGATAAATATGCCGTGTAAATTCCTTATCTCAGCTTTCTTGTTCACAACATATTGTTTTTAATAATGTGAATATTTTTTTTATCTTCCACGTGGTTACGTTTTTGACGTTATCTCAACTTTCTACCTCGTCAAAATTAAATTTTAAATGTCAAAGAATGGTCAAAGAGTTGCCAAAGATTTAAGCAGCATAAGAAATGTAAGTAATTTAGAAAATAGAACATCTTTGGTTGGCCATTTTCTCGCTTTTTTCTATGTGGTAAGTTCGATACCTTTCTATAATACGTGAAATATGCATGAAATGGGCGGTATAGAACACGAAACATGCAGAGGGAAAAATAAATCAGTGGCACATATTCCACGGGTTTTCCATCTTTTGACATTCCGCCATTATCCTTTCAAAGAGGATTGAACTGAGATCAAATTTCGATTGTAACATCTTAGATTTCATATAGTGTGACGTCTTAAATATTGTCTTCCTTCTCTAGAATCCTAAGTCAACATCTCATTTGGCGTATTCTGTGGCTTTAAGAAAATTAGATCCAGAAATGCTTCAATGCTTCAAATGTACCTGTTAATGACAGGAAATGAAGTTAATAGACTTATGCAGAATGTCAAAGACAGAGAAAAGGCATGGGTGGTCAAGCTCATATATATATATATATGCAATGGGTATTAATGAAAATAATTTTGTGCTTGTTACTTAGTTTGAGACAAAAAACGTAATTAAATTTACAAACAGTTACTGGGTTAATTTATTGCTGAGGGTCATTTTATAAAATACGCAAACAACAAACGTCCAAATGAAAATCTTTGAACCATTCGTTGGTCTTTATTTAGGGTTTCTTGATCGTGCCTTGATCTGAGATAGCCGTTATTTTCCTTCTCCTAATCCCACGCCCTCTACAAGGCTGTGATATTTCTAAACACAACAATCTGTTCCCGTCAGAATTATTTATATTGTTATGCAATAAAACAATCGGGACAAAATAAATGTCGACCTTAATATCAGGGAGTAATATATTTACTTTTTACCTACGCATATTACAAAATCTCCAAGGTGTAGTTTGTACAACATTTAAAACATGCATTTGACAACCACTAACTAGCATATGTAACTCAATACAGTATTGTTCTACTCAATATCTTTCCTAAATAATATGTTATAATTTCTGGACCAATTATGTAAACTATTTATAAAATATTAATGTCCGAAATTTTCAATTTTTCATTTTACAGTAGCATTTGGTGTCACGTTCTGTCATTCCTCAGTGTAGATTAAGCCTGTATTGATAAAATATTGCTGTCCTGGCCTCAGACTGGTTTCAATGTGAGTTTGAAAGTCTAAGGACTGATGAGGGAATGAAAAATATGAAAACGCTAACTATGTTGACTATTAATGAGTGTTGTATATTATAAATAACTACCCATCATCTATTAGTGGTAGGGTTTAAGGTAGATAGGTGAGTTAAAGCGTTGGCTTTAACTCACATGGAAAACCTAGATTGGCGAGTTCGATTCCCGCCTGGTCAGAGGAGTTTATTTAGCAACGAACTCATTAATTAAAACCCTTAGTCCCAATTAGCCATAGTAGCAAAACGTGGACGTAAATAATCAATAAATAAATATGAGTGGTATCTGATTACTGTTGTTGGGTCATTTGCGTATCGTCAATTTAAATGTAGAGATTTTACTGTTTTATAAATGTTAAAAAGATGATTCCTATTGGATATTACTGGGAATAAAAACTGTGTTAAACTATGAATGTCGGAAATGAACTTAACCAATAATTTGAAAACTATTTCTATTTATTTAAAAAAAAAAAATGGTTTTAGTTTATTATAATATTAATTAGTAATTAAACATAAATAATTAACAAGTAAATTATCATTTCTTTGTTGTTGTTTTTTTTTATTTCTCTAATATTCTAAACACCAGCCAAGTGGCACATGGCAAGTTGGACAGGACTAGAAAAGGATCACTAAAAACCTCTACCCACTATCACACCCATCATTCAACCAGAGTTTAAGGCAACAGAATTCTTTAGTACTTTTCTAATTGAAATTCGACAAAAACATTACAAAATTCGTCGTGGCCACTAAGTACGAAGAATAGCGATTGCTCAATATTTAAATATTTTTTCAAACTGTCTGTACGTTGAAAATGATGAAAAAATGCCTGCAATTATAAGCAGTAATACATCCATCAACTAGGATTGGTCAAGGAGTGAGAACGTTTTTGAAGCACATTTTCAAGATGCTGCTTGGGGAAACTAAATTTTTTGTTATATAATTATTCAATGTATATATATATATATATATATATATATATATATATATATATGTAAAGATGCAAAGATCTGAATAGGATAGTCCGTCACACAGGGATGGAGTTAACTAAGCAGATTTCACATGTACTTGTATTTATTTAAAAAAGTACAAGTCTAATGAGAACAATGTTTAATATTTAAGCTTCGGATTAGATCTTTCATGTCATAACAGCTAATTGTTAATATGACATGAGTAGGAGCAGAAGTTTGCTCCTTGCATTTGCAAATACCTCGGTTAATATTTAAGATAGTGAACAAACGCATATAATAACAATTAAAATACATTTGATTTGTAATATTTGTTCTATACATTTTTTGATCCGACGTATAATAACGGAGATGTTTTGAATTTTCGAAAACGTTTAATTATGCAGTTTAGAAACAATTAAACAAAAATTACAACCACTAGAGCTTTGACAGACAAAAATGTAAATCTCTCTCTTTATGTAGGTAGATAAAAGAAAATGGCTGATTTTTATTAAAGAGAATCTGCTAATAGTATGACTAGCGAAGCATTTTCAAAAATTGTGAAGACGAGGTCAGTATTTGAATACCTATATTGTAATAAAGAAAATTAATTTGTATGCTCCTTAAGGCATGTTTTTGTATTTTTATTAAACTCTATATTTATTGCGTGTCTCCACTTTATTGAATAATATGAGTCCAACGGCCATGAAAAAAAAAATATTTCAAAAAATATTCAAGACAAAAAAAATAGAATAATATATTATAAAGGATATTATAATTTTTAATTAGTTCTAAAATTTAAAAAAGACCTTTCTGGTTTTGCAGGAAAACTGGCCTGCACCTGTTTTGCCCCGGACAACCATATGTACTGATTATAAATTATAGCATATGCTAATCGATATTTTCATTAAAAATTTATCGATTAATAAATAAATAAAATATAAATCGATAAATTTCATTCGAAATTTATTTTTTATTATTAAAAGTTTATTGCTGGGAATTTAATTAATAAATCGAGGGGTTTATGATAATAATTATACATTCATTTCATATTAATATCAGCACAATACGAGAGAGATGAGTACGATATACTCCAGGAATGCATTTAAAATTTGATTATCATTTTACAACATTTTTTCGCCCTAATTATGCCTGTATATTTTCGTCCAATAAAATCTACTATAAAAGTCGGCCTTTGCATTAGGCGTAGCAGTGTTTATTTAGGATGGTCTCAGCAGTACACCGCCCAGGCATTTAGTTTATCTGATCCACGGAACGAAGCTTTCTTTGGAAGTTGCTCCATTCGGCTTATCAATGGTTTTAAATCTCCCGCTAGGAGGAAAGGATGTGCCCAAGGATACATTATACACATATGATACAGATACATAAATATATGGATGACGCTAAGCCCTGGGAGATGGGTGTACCTGCTCACCTTGCCTCCTAATCTCCTTTAGTCATTCAGAATGTCAGACGGTATCGCAACCGACTTACTCCAAATATTGGAAAGAGCGACCAAAGTTGTCTCGTTTAATTTTAATTCTGAAATCACCGCCAGGTACTTCAGGACATCCTTATCTTTTAACACATTGACAAACATTCTTAGAAAAATCGACCACATAGAATACCCTTAAAATCATTTTAATGGGTTTCTTTAAGAGCATCCTACTACTTAATTTGTTGTCGTATTTTTATTTGATCCGCAAATATCAATTATCATAAAGAATATATTAACTTTTTACGGCAAATTAAATGTTAAGTTTACTAAGGGCCAAAATGGAACTCGGAGGAGTGATGGGATAATAATAAAATAATTTATAACTCCCCTATGATAAGCCGGGTTAATAAATGTCATCTATATATCTATCATTTTGTTTTATTAATGGCTTTTAATTTTTTCCAATTGATTTTCACCTAAATGGAATATTGAAGATGGTATTTGTATGATGGGCAACATTGACTTTATATTTTTTTAACATCTTGTACAATTGCGTTTAGATTGTCTTCTTACTGACTTAGAAAGGCTAGAGCGATAAATGACTCCATTTTGTGTTCAGTTGTTAGGAGACTTAGTTTGCATAGCTTGTCACGGACGTTTTTCCAACTGTAAAATGAAATCAAATGTGTTTATTTCCATTAAATGTCAACGTATGGATACTTCAAATAGTTTTTTCCTATAAAAAATTGTCTAACAAATTATTGACTTACATTTATACTAATATATTACATTCGTTAAATTAGATAAAAATCTAAGAAGACGTATTATAAAATTCAGCAATTTAAATAATTAATGCAATAAATTCCATTCATTAACCATCTGAATACAACTATATATAGATAATATACATATTTTTTTTATTTATGAGCATACAAACTTATTAAAGGATGACAAGATTTTATAAATGATGAGAAACTTGTCCCACCTTGAAGAGGCAATGTAGCTGATCAAAAAGTATTTTAGACATGTATATATATATATATATATATATATATATATATATATATATATATTACAAATATTGAAGTTTTATTTAATAATTGCACCTTTTTTAAAGTATTCATCTTTTGTATAAAAATATCCGTCATGCATGAATTTCTTTAATATATTTTTAAACAAAGAATATTTTTTAATAAATACATTCGGACAGACCGATAAAAAGTTTTACTCATGAAAATGAAAGCTTTTCTGGAAATATTAATGTTTGTGATTGGGGGTTTGAAGCATATTCTTGTATCTTGTTCTATGATTTTGTGATAAACTATTTTTTGTGAAAGAAGTTCATGTTTTTTTTCACAGATGATATTGTTTGGTACATACCTATATATTCAGGGAAACCCCATTATTTTTGGCTCCATAAAAAGTGGATAAACCTTTTTGCTGTTATTACAATTTAAATAATGAAATATGAGTTTTAGAGTTGCACTAATGCATAACACGATAAGTTAACCGACTATGGAAATATCAATAGAATATTAATAATGGAGTTTCCATTGGAAGATATTTTTTAACACATACTTAAATATATCATTAACTTTTACTGTATGTTTACGATTACAAAGATAAGAGCGAAAAGTTCATGATCAATGTCACATATTCCATAAATTCTGTCTTATTCAGTAGTATTTAATGATCTACTAAGCCGAAAGCTATTTGTTAAATATGCAAATATTCCAATTACGCTCAGATTTCTATCCAAAGAATGATTTATATCCTCCTGAAATCATATTTTGCCGAAGTAATAGACATTTTTTGAGCAAACCGCATTGCTCAGATAGGAAGACTGTTCTAATGCAAACATATATTAAATACTACAAGCATTTTAATATTATGTAAATATGTTCTACCAACATGGGGCTCAGGTTAGCCATGTGTGTGAAACCGTTGGCGAATTCGATTCTCGCCTAGACAAGAAGAATTTATTTAGTGACGAACACATTAAATAAATTCCTAAGTCCCACCCTGACTAGAAAAATGTGGTAACCTGTAGATAACTCTTTGTTCTTCTAGGGTAGTAGATAACCAAACCCATTTAGCCATCGGTAATGTCCCTCATTATTCGTTTAATGTAATTGTTCTTATGGAAGTTTCTGCCATGAATTGAGCAATTTTCTCAGTGTCAAGTACTTAATTTTCATGTCTTAAATGTTGGTCGGTATCAAGCTTAAATCACTGGTCAGTAAGGGAAATCTGTTTTTTGCCAATGCTTCATACACTTCTATTCTGTGTATTTCATTAAAGAATACTGTTCATGATAATGGTAGGCGCACATAATGCATTGGCCATTGCTTTACTAAAACACATTATAGCGAATTATGTTAAAAAACAAACACGTTATTTATTTACATCCTGTGTAAATCCAAGTGGAAATTGAACCCACGACTCTAGGTGTAGAAAGTTCCTTATAGTCATCGCCTTAACTCTTATAGTTAAGCTGAGCCCCCCAATTTACACACACACACACACACACACACACACACACACACACACACACATATATATATATATATATAAAGACACACACACACACTAAGTGTACCCATTTTCAGTAACTTATCTCAATAAAAAAATTCTTTTAGTGAGACGTATGCCGATATAAATTTATAGGCACAATGTCCATGCATCCAATTGATTAAGATTTAAAAAAGAGACATTAAACGATCAGGATCTTATTGGACCTTCACGAGAGATGGTTTTGAGAAGTGTCATCTAACGAAATCTTAGGTTTTGCTTTATTATTTTTCTAACAAAACTTATGGTACAATTCCATAAAATGGAGAGATGCATTATTTCTTAGTTTTGCTGATTTTGAGCTTAGTTCTACGAATTACAAAAAGAAAAAGTCCTTCACGCAGGTGCTGCGCTAACTATGCAGTTTTCCCACGTGTGTCACGTATTTGACTTTATCTCAGAAAGTAAACGTTCAATGAGAACTACATTGGGTATGAAGGCTTCAAATAAAGTTTTTGATAATAGGACAGCTTACTGTCAATATGACATGAGTCGGAGAGGGGGTTTACTGATGGTCGAAAAGCTATTTTTTTGTTATTTATTAACGTCAACTTTTTACAACTAAGGCTAATTGGGATAATAAATGCAAATGCGTATATCTGTTAATAATCAAGATACTGAAAACACGTACATAACTATATTTATAGAACATAGTTTGGATCAATACAATTTTTCGACCCAACGTATAATAACGGAGATATTTCGAATTTTCATCATTTACCCCCTCTAACCCCTCTCCCTCCCACAAGTTTGATTTCAACCATTAACGAACTCGACCTTTAGTTTTACATGAGACGCTTATATATCGAGTTTGGTTGCAAACAAATAAGAATTACGACCTCTAGAGCAGTAACAGGTAAGTATATATATATATATATATATATATATATATAATTTTGAACAGACCTCATTTGCTTCATCTACTAGGTAGGATCGATAGACATTTGAGGGAAATCACGTCATGAGTATGACCTCAATAACTGCTTTTCCTTCAGGAGCATCTGCTAAAGCTTATAATCCGATTTATTACTGTGGAAAGTATTACATTTATAACCATTATCAAGATTAATTGTCAGTGGATTGATATATTGATAAGAATATGAACAAGCGACATTTCCAGTGTTTACTTGTCACAAATGCCCTTTATATGAAATTGCTTCTATAAAGATGATTAGATGATAAGATTTAAAATGGAAAAAGTTGTTTCTATTTTATTTATATTAGGGGAATTCATTTGACTTACCTGAAATGGAATCCTCGCCCCCAATCTAGGTCATTCTATCCAGAATGTCTTTAATGGATTTCGATTTAATACCTACATTGACAATGAGCTTAACTTTTGGCGAATCATCAGAATTTACTTAAACGATTGCCCAAAATACTCAAACATCTCTAGATCAAAAAGCCAGGCACCGTGAAATGGTTTTATGGTTTTCATTTGTTTGAATCATAATGGAAACTTAAATAAAGTAGAATAATATCAATAAATGTATATTGTTTCAACTTGCAACAATGCATCTTTTCATCGCTTATTGCTTCATGACATATGCATCCGTATTGCCTCGTTCATTTTCTGAGAAGCATGAAAACAAACATTTCTTCTCAGGCACACACTTGCTACGATAAATGCATAATGCAAAGCTAGAGTGTAAGGTACCCAAATGCACACTATATATAATACACTAGTACATATATTGTTCAAATTGACTGAACTAAGAAAATGTATTAGTAGAAAGAAAGGTACGATATTATAAACAGCAACTATTGTAAGGATCGTAGTAGTTTCTAGATATAAATTCATTAAGTAGCAAAATCGGTTAAGGAGGACGTGGTTTATGAATATTTTTTTTTTTTTTTTAATAAAGAATAATTATAAATGAAAGAAGTTTACTTTGAAGCATGCGGCTGGCTATCTGCTACAATATTTCGACCTTTGTTTTAGGAGATTTACCTTAAGGGGAATCAGCTATTAAGTTGTACTCATGAAACATTTCTTCATATGCCCATAGATCTACAGTCAGTAACAAAAGTTTCTGGACACTCATGAACTTAGCAAATAGAAGGTTGCCATTCATCAACAACAAAACAAAAAACAATGAAAAACAAGGTAACAAAAGTATTTGGACATTTCAGTTAAAAAGTTTTGTTGTTCAGCTATTATTGTTGCTTATATGAAACATTGAATTAAATTATATTATAGAAGATATGAATTAAAGTACTAAATGTTATTACTTGTTTTATTGGTTACAAACCCAGTGAGTAAGAATGGCAACCTTTTATTTGCTCAGTTCAAGAGTGTCCAGAAACTTTTGTTACTGACTGTACACAGCAGATGATGAAAATGAGGTCTGAGAGAGAGAGAGACAGACAGACAGATAGATAGAGAGAGAGAGAGAGAGAGAGAAGAAAGAGAGAGAGAGAGAGAGAGGGAGAGGGAGAGAAGAAAGAGAGAGAGAGAGAGAGAGGGAGAGGGAGAGAAGAAAGAGAGAGAGAGAGAGAGAGAGAGAGAGAGAGAAGAGAGAGAGAGAGAGAGAGAGAGGGAGAGAGAGAGAGAGAGAGAGAGAGAGAGAGAGAGAGAGAGAGAGGGAGAGAGGGAGAGAGAGAGAGAGAGAGAGAGAGAGAGAGAGAGAGAGAGAGAGAGAGAGAGAGAGAGAAAAGTGAATATGGCTGGAGTCGAACCTACGACTATTAAGTTGATTAAGACCAACGCTTTAACTCAAATGACCAGCATTAGCTCCTCGAAGTAAATAAAGTATATATTAAAAGTGTTGATGTTCATATGAATTCTTATATAAGAGAAATTATTACAGAATTAATACTCCCTTTCTTTCGAAGTCTTTCTTCTGGTTTTCACCTTCCTTACTCACATGCGGGTCAATGTTGATGAGCCTATAAACGATTTTTTTTTTCAACAAGGAAGTGATGTATGGAGTAATATCGATCAAGGAAGTTGAGCCATCCACGAATGAAAAAAAGCTGAAATAGCATAATGACACATTTAATAGTTGCGTAGGGGATGATTAGCATTGATGAATTTCAATGGTGTCATTATTGCAAAACCTATTCAGGCTCCCAGTTAGCAGTTTTAATTGGAGCCAAGAAGTGAAATGAACCAAGCCTTGCTAATATTGGCGAAGCGTCTTTTTATCTCAGCTTCTTACTTTCACCAGAGGCGATGGTGGTGTAATGGTGAGCATAGTTGCCTTCCAAGCAGTTGATCCGGGTTCGATTCCCGGCCATCGCACTTACTTTTTTTTTTGTGTCTTAGTATGAGGTTTATTCAAATTAAAATCATTACTTCCTGATTCGCATTACTCTTCATTTTAGCAGATTTCCCTTAAGGGAAATCAGCTATTGAGGTCGTACTCATGACGCAAGTGTCGATAAATTTCTTCAAATGTCCATCGATCCTACCCAGGAGATGACGAAAATGAGGTCCGTTCAAAATTTTATATATATATATATATATATATATATATATATATAGATTGGTCTTTTAAAGCGCTAGCGTTCGCAATTTTTGTTTGATCGTTACCAAACTCGGAATTTGATCGTTTTATGTAAAAAGGACAATACAGTTCGTTAATGGTTGAAATCGGACTAGTGGGAGGGGGGGTTTAGAGGGGGGAGTTTCGGAAAATTCAAAATATCTCCGTTATTATGCGTCGGATCGAAAACTTGTATAAAATAAATCTTATTGCAAAGTAAATTTACTATAAATGTTTTTCTATACATTTATTCTGTATCTTGAATATTAACCAAGATATTTGCATTTGTATTCTGCATGTGCTCGGCAGCAGTGGCTATGTTCGGACTTTCCGCCGTGAGCTCTGGCGTCCGTTTTCGTAACTATTCGTTCCTCGTGAATAGGTTAAGAGGTTTCTTACTACTACAGCTGTTATTAGGCAGATTTCTCTATTGTAAAACTTCACGTGGGAAATCTGCTTAGTTTACGCAGCCCCTGCGTGACGGAGTTTTATTTACATTCAAAACTATTGGCCAATAACTGGCTATTACTTCATTTTTTATTATATATGTAGTTACAATATGACAATTAAATATTAATTGTGCTAGATCAGAAGCAAATATATGACTTATTTGAATAATAAGTTATGTACTTTATAACCTGTCAATATTTTTCTATGGAATAAATAAAAGTCTTCTACTGAGATTTAATAAATTAGTTTTAGAAAGATTAGGAGGAACTAAGGAAATCAGATATAGTTGTTGTTCTCTAGACTTAGTTTTTATAGCTCTTTCTTCAAATAACCTCCAGTCCTATAAGGCGTCACATATGATGCCTCATCTAATTCAGAAATATGTAATATTATTTATTAACGTCAACTTTTTGCAACTAAGGCTAATTAGGAGGGTTGCCATTATATGTTACCATCCTTTTGAGTTCGTCACAATATAAATTCCTATTGCCCAGGTGAGAACTCAACTCACAACTCTAGGTTTACCAAAGGAGATTTAAACCAACGCCTTAACTCACATGGATAACCTGAGTCCTGATTCAATAATATATATATATATATATATATATATATATATATATATATATATATATATATATAGTCGGACTGATTATGTGTGCATGTCTTACACTTGAGCTTTCGCATTTTGCATTCATCGTAATCTTTTCTGACTCATCTGTGAGAAAGTTAATGTTTTTACTCAGAAAATGAACGATGCAATATAATGTAATGCAATGCATGTTTCATCAAGGAATTAGAGATAAAAAGATCGATTTTTGATAGTAGAAACGCTAAGCATTTTTCGGTATTATTTTATCTTATTTATGTTTCTAATGAGTTTCAATTAAATGAAAACTGTTTTACGAATGGACCTGACTTTTTTTCCATTTTTTGAGCTGAATATTTTTGAGTATTTTTGGTAACGTCTTCTTGAATTCTGATGATGATGGTTTTTACTTTCTTACTTTCTATCCAAAGCTTCTTGTTTCCGTCAACACATAGCAGCAAGTCCACAGCATATTTTAAGGACCTTGAAGACCCCTTGGTTTGGGGTGGTTAATTTTTTGAAGTAAGACATCTAGTAAGAAATTGAAATAGTAGAAGCCTGGGTGCAAAAAAAAAATGGGGATTGTAAAAGACCAAATACAACATCACCATTGGGAGTTTACGGATAAACGTCTATGTCCAAATGGTACATGCTCCTATTTTCTGGGAAGGAAAAAAGTATTCCACAAAGATGTAATTAAATTATTTATTAAAAATGGCTATTTACATAGTAATTAGGAAGTCGTTGGATATTCACTTGTGGTGGTAGACAACAGTGGGGGCGTGGTAGGCAACGGCTGGAGCATGGTAAGCAAGGGGAGCGTGGTATGCTACTGGAGCATGGTATGCAAGAGGAGCGTGGTAGACTGGAGCATGGGCAACGGCTACTGGAGCATGAGCTACAGCAACTGGAGCATGGGCGACGACAGCAGCACGGGCTGGAGCGACAGCAACTGTACCAGCTCCCTTGGTGACTACAGCATTGAATCCGTTGACTGGATCAGCGGTATAGTCTACAGTCCTCTTGGAACCGTCGGGTTCGATGAGAGAGTACTGTCCCTGGACAACATCTCCGTCCCTGGACTCGTGCTGGCTCTTGGAGTCTCCAGTAGTTGGGTCGTTGACGGAGTAGGAGAAGTCGTACTGTGGATGGGGATCGTACTCTTCGAGCTTAGCTGGTGCAGCGGCAAGCAGCTGAGGAGCTGCCTGGGCGAAGGCGACCATTGCTGCAAGAATTACGACCTTCTGGAAACACATGGTACATTATTGGCAACAGTATATCGCACGTCAAGTAGTGGGTTAGTTCGGCTAGTATATACTATGATAATGTTATCAGCACTGGAGGCTGGATGCAGTCCTTGTTGCCTGATGATTAAGTACACTGGGAAAGCGCTTTCCAATATCGACTGATGAGTGCTACGAAGATGATGCCCTCTCATCATTGCTAATTGTACTCGACCATCAGCCAATAATGTCGTTGGATGCCGTTGTTATTAACCAATGATTAAGAACAGTTGGCAATGGCGAAGAGAGCCCGTCTTCATTTCTGTCAACTAATGGGTTCAACAAACATTGGTGTTCTCTCGGTGGGTGCTGTCATTATTGGCAGCTGAGCGCTTTCGATGCCATCTTCAGGTCCGTGCAATGAAGATGGAGCTCTCCCATTATCCCCATGTTTACTCGACCATCAGTTCATAACAATAGTAGCCATCGACATTATTGCCTGATGATGGAGTAAACTTGGCAATGAAGAGAGAACACCATCTTCAGGCCTGCCGACTGATGTGTGCATCGAAGATGGTGCCTTCTCATCATTGCCAAGTGTACTTGATCACCAATTAATATCGGAATCCAACTACATTATTGGCAATAGAATCATGGAATGATATGAATTTGAATTTGAGAAGTGATGACAATTGATCAGATCTTCAGTGGAGAAACTAAACCACTTGGGCCCTTGCTGCTGCTTCGTGAGAATGAAAAGATTAAAAGCAATAAGCAATTCTATAATTGAATTAATAAAGAGACATGACTGATTCAACTACAAAACTGAACCATGGTATTTTTTAAATGTTTATAAATTTTATAATTGTATATTAATGGGCACCATAATTGGATCCCTCATAGCCTAATCCTAACAATGTTGAGGAATGCAAATTTCTTTTAACTATTATACCATATATTTTTTTACTTCGTTATTATTCAAAAAGTAATTTTGTAAAATATTGACTTCATTTTTTAGTAAAATATTATATTACATAATAAAACTTATAAATTAAATTATTGAATATTATAGAAAACGTTTTTTGCTTATACTGCTCATTTGTACGAAACAAGTTGGGCAAACTAAAATCAAATCCGTATTGGACGGTATATGATTTCTTTGTTCGACAATTAAATAAAATAAAAACAATTCAAATTCAAATTAAAAATCGAAATAAAAAATTTAACAAAATATTTTCATAACATCAAAATATTTCATTATAATTATTTTATGCTATCATTTGCTTTTTTTTTGGCATTCTTATTTATTGTTGAATAACACACTAGAGCGTTCAGGGTAATATGAGGCACACACGCACACGTGATAATTTCTCACTATTTTTTGTATTTCTGCAAGTAAAAACTGACTGATAATATATCGGTGCCTACATTCCAAGATTTACTTGCAATGGAAAACTATATTAATATTTTTTTTTTCTAAATTAAATCAAGATACCATGAAAGTAAGATATAATAAGAAATGGGAAACACATAACAGTGGAGAAACAATTATTAATAAATTTTGTGGCCAAAGTATTGATTGGAGAGACTGCACCAGATGTTCGATTTAGTATTCATATAGGTGAAAAATATTTTTTTAAATCGTTTTGTGTTTGCATATATTGTTTAATACTGATAACAGGCAATGTATTATTAGTATATATATATATATAAAACTGAGGAAGAAGACTGAAATGAAGGCTGTCGTCTGCTACTCAAGAGCTGTAAAATGGAAAAGGGCGGATGACGTGGCTTGGTTTCATGACAGCAGCTGGGATTTACTAGTCACTGAATGGACACCTTATGACAGGAAGAGGTAGCGAGGAAGGCAGAGGAAAAGATGGGCAGACTACTTGAAGGAGCTAGCTGGATGGGGATCTATCGCAGGAAATATGGGAAGCCAACAACTCCAATCACTAATAGGTTTGGTCAGTCCGGGCATTTAGGCTAGTACCCAATCAGGGAGGCCTTGGCTGTGGTATATTTAAAAACTTGAAAATAAATAGAGAAGGTATTACTTTAAAACTATTTTAAAAAAAAAAGTTAATTAAGAATTTTGTTTTGTGTGGAAAAACAGATTATTTTTATTGTTTTACGTTATTTATACTTTATATTCTTTATTTTATGATCAGCTTTCATTTAAAAGGCTTTGTTATTATTATCATTATTATATTATATAATTATCCCAAGCTTTTGCCAGGCTAATTATGAAGTTGCAGACTAATTTGTATAATACTCATTTTGGAGACCATGTGGCAATTTTAAAGAAAACGCATTTTCAATATTTTTGAAATCGCTCCAGTTCTTTATAAACTAATAGAATAATAGTTAATATTTGTTATTACTGTGTATTCGAATTTTTATTTTATATTAAAAAGACTGAACACATTACTAAAACATGATATCAGTTTTATAGTGACTGAAAGATAATTGTTCGGCATTATTGTGGGGAGCAGTGTGCAGGAAAGTTTTCCTTTTTATGGGATTTAATAATATACTACTTTTTTAAAACATATATTCCTAATTATTGGGTATATATAGTGATACTCACAGAGATAGCCATGGCGATTCGACTGCTGGGCAGATGTGCAGAGTGACGATACAGGATGAGCTGGGAGTATTTATACCAGAAGGAGATCAAGGAAAAAGGACCAACATTCCCCTCCCTATCTATCCCTCCTCTTCTGCATCCACGCACTCACTCCCTGATACACTTATATTTATATATATATATATATATATATATATATATATATATATATATTAAAACGAATAAAGCAGAAATAATCACAATAATAAAATAGCTAAGGCTTAATGTGAAAAGCTAATTTTATAGACAGCTAAAGATTTTATGTTTTAATTAAATCTAATTAAAATTATATCAGATATTTACTTCTACAAATAAAGAAAAAAACGTTCTAGGTACAGGTAACCGACGAACCGACGACGTTTGGTTGAAACAGTAGAAAAATAAGTGCGTGTGTGCATATCGTTTCAAGCGTGTGCCTGTGAAGAAATGTTCTGTTTTATTCGCTGCCACGTGCGTACATGTGCATGGGTCTCTTGCCATGTACGCTTTACGAGGAATTGAATGGAGTACTACACGCCAGCGGGTGAACAGAGGGTTAATAGTTGAAGAGATAGTCTGGATCGATAAAATAGCCTTGCCAAGTATTTACTATGCAAAGTGAACTTTCAGTGTGGTAAGAACAAGGCATATTTCCGTCAGTTTTGATTCAGACTTCACGACTGATAGTTGATTCCTCTACCATCCAGCACCTCAGGAAACATTCAAGAGATAGGTTGAAGAAAATAATTAAATTATTTATTAACGTCCGCTTTTGGCAACTAAGGGTAATTAGGACGAGTTATCTACAGGTTACCACCCTTTTCTAGCCAGGGTGAGACTAAGGATTTTTTTTTAATGAATTCCGTCACTAAGTAAATTCCTCTGCCCAGATGAGAATTGAACTGGCCACTCTGGGTTTGCCATGTGAGATTAAGGACGAGGCTTGAAGAAAATAAGAGTTATGCCAATACGTTCAACCATATGCTTCTTCGTTGCATATTCCGCTTGTCTTACAAATTAGCCCAGATCATGGAACTCGCTCTTCTTTTCGGATCCCATTATTCTGATAGTTGAATCCAGGAGGTGGAGTGTTTTTCTGTGTTGTTGATCCCGCATGTCTGCTACAAGATATCAAATCATGGAATATGCCTCTGCTTTGCTGATTAAGCTATTCTGCTAGAGGGAGTCATTTCGTGGCTTTGCATTTTCCTCTATCCCTATAGATAAAGCCACGTAGTGGTGCATGCATTTTCTTTGCAGATTACTCTAGTAATACAGATAAAGCCAGATCGAGGAGTATCCTTCATTGGCGATGGTCCTTCTCTGTTAGAAGAAATCGTATTGTGGTAGGTGTCTCTTCTTTGCAGAATTCGTTATTGATATAGTTGGTATCCTTCTTTGTTGTTCATCCCGCAAGCCTGCTACATGATATCATACCGTGGAGCATGCCACTTCTTTGCAGATTTTGTCATTTTGAACCCAGAACGCGGAGTCACCTTCTCTCTTATTGATCCCAAATAGTGGCGTATGCCTCTTGTTTGCAGATTGCGCTATTCAGCCAAGGAAGCCATTACGAGTTGCATGATTCTTCCGCTGTTCTAATATATGAACCAGACCAAGACGAGTCCTTGTTTTTACTGATTCTACTTATCTTCAAGCAGCAGACATATCCTGCCGTAAGCCTCTTCTTTGTCCATTCTGCTGGTCTGATAGTTGGAGTCGTTTTGCGGCTTGCGCCGCATCTGACGGGAACCCGCTTTTCTACTAGAAATCATTATATCCTTGACAAAGTCTCTTCTTCACATATTACGTTATTCTGCTAGTTGAAGTAACTTCTTCCCTGCAGATTACACCATTCCCAACGATGAAGGCCAAAGTGTATCCTTCTCCCATGCTAATTCTGCTACTCTGCTAGAAGGTACCACCGACTTGGCGTACCACACTTTTGGCGTTTAAGATTGTCTGATTGCAGAACCTTCGTCTTTGCTGATTCGATTAGTCTGATAGTTAAAGCAACATATTTCGTCGCGAATCCACCTTCTTGCTAATTCCACTAGCCTCATAAATTAATCAGATTCTTAAGCCATAAACGGCATTTGGAAGGTCCGTAATCAATCCAAATTAATTCTGTTGTTATAAAACCAATTATAGTTTGGAGTCACTCAATTGCCGCCCCTTGAACTACAAATGAGTCAAAATTGTATAGGAAGGCAGTATTAAAAAAGAGAAAAGTATTTCAAAAAATTGGCATGAAAAAATAATAGACTAAAAATAAAGGCTTTATCACCAACCCTAACAGCAACGCATGTTCCATATCGAAAAACATAGCCACTTAAATAAATAAACGTGCAAAAGCACAGGAAATATTTAAACATACGGGTTTGGAATAAATTGAAAGTTTAATGAAATTTTCGTAATTTTCATCAGACAAATACCCTTTCTAATTTCCTGTCTGGCGAATTCCTCGAGGTATTTCTTGTTGTTGAAGGAGTATTGGTTGATTGTCGAACGTTAAATGAAACGTCAACACGAATCTCCTTCGCTATCTTCCTAATCAACTAAACATTGTTGTCAATACTATGCTACAGTGATGGCTGAAATTAATTTAAATTGTTCTCTTCCCTTGATAAATGGCGTCCTCTCAACGTTGGATTCAGCAGTTACTTTTAGGTGATTGGACTCCACTGTAATAAAGTTTTCATGAACATTCAAATTATAGGTTGTTGAATGTATTTGTTGGTGTTTCAGTTTATTAGAAACTTTTAAGATTGTTTGATTCCGTCTTCTCCTTAGAAGGCAAGATGTGGCCACTAATATTTTTTTTAAATTATCCATGCAAAAAGGGGCTTCGTTTTCGAACTGCTCGAGAAGTAAAGTGAAGTTAAAGTATATAAAGTAAATTTCTTTAAAACTGCTTTTGTAAACATAAAAAAAAGAAGAAGCGATGAAATTAAGATTGCAAAAAAAATCCTTACGAAACACAAAGAATGAAAATTAAAATATGATACACAAATGACCCAACAGCATTAATCGGACAGATTTGTTTCTCATATTTTAATTAATGTGACAACCTTATAAAATCAATAAGATAAATTTCAAATAACCCATCCACTTTTATTATAATTTAATATTATGAGGAGAATCCATGATGTTCGAAAAACTATTGTATATTAAATTTAATGAATTCAAATTATTCTCTGCAAAAAAAAAATCCTTCTAACGAATATAACAGAATTTATATCAGTCCCAACTTCCTTATTATTCCCTGCCCAAATTCTCACTTTTAATTTGTAAATGAGTTACAATAGGATATTTATAAGCTGAAATAGGTATATACACACTGGTTAATATCTATCATCAGTTAGCTTATGCAGGCTACGGGCTATGGAGGGGTGACTCACAACCAATTCTGGTTTCGAGTGGAATATTCATCATTCTTCTCAATGCTTTTAATGTTTGTTAGCCTCATTCGGAGGCCAAGGGAAACCCACTTCACGACCCTCCCATTCCTTTTATTATTTCCGTAAGAAACAGGACGTACTCCTGGTCATGGAAATGACAGGGCGTATCCTGCGGGCACACAAAAGACGTATTTTGTACTTGAAATATACTTCAATGTGCATTAAAGTCTCCAATTATAATGTTATTTTTATCAGCAGAAAGGCCTTCAATTGTGAGTCTACAATCAATTTCTGTTTGAACCTTTAACACGACGCCTATAAACTTTGAGACATAACAAGGAAATCGCTAAAGAGAGCTTCTTGATAAAATAGGGCTGTAAAATAAATAAATGAATAAAACCTTTATTTCTATATACATAAAAATCCAGCATTAAAAGATACAATAAATTCTTCGCTACCAAACTTCACTTAAAATTTAGGTTAATACCGAGGTCATTTGAGTTCTTTGTGATATTTTCGTGTTCCAAGTTGAGCTAATTAATTCAAGTTTAATACTGGCGAGACTTATGTTCCATTCTTGCTTGCTTCCTTAAGTTCTATTCTTTCCTTTTTTCAGCAACTCGCTACCATATTGCCCTGCCACATGTAGTCCTCATATCCAAGTCCCATCGAGTACAGACTCCCTTACTTCCTCGAGTAGTTCCGAGGGTAAAAGTTGATAAGATTTTCGGATATAAATATATATATATATATATATATATATATATATATATATTTCTCTGTTAACGCTTTAATGGTCGCAATTTTCTTTACCAAACTCCATATTTAACAGTTTTATGTAAAAAGAAAGATGAAGTCCATTAATGGTTGGGGTAATTTGGAAAACTTGAAATATCTCTGTTAAGATAAGTCGGATCGAAAAAATGTACATAATAAATCTTATTACAATTAAATTACATATAAATTTTGTTCTATACATACTTCCTCAACATGATTATTCGAGATATTTGAATGTTTTAGTTTTCAGCCCTAGGTAAACCGCTACTCCTATTCATATCATACTGACAATAAGCTGATATATCATGAACCACTTTATTCCAAGATTAAATACTGAATATTCGTTTCACTGATTGTTTACTGCGTGAGGTACATACAAGTACGAAGTGTGTTGACGTCATCAATTGCAATTTTGCAGACGTGAAACGAAAATATTTAATTCTCCTATAGCATTCTCGATACTCCACTGTTCCATTACACACATAGAATTATATTATGTAATAACTGAAATTAGGGGTGGAATAGCGGGGGGGGGGGTAGATGTGGGAATTTTGTTAACTAAAAATAATCAAATAGAAAAATATTATAGAACCAATCTTATTAAACTATTGATGCCCTTCTATTGTTGATCTATATATTTTTTCATAACTCAAGTATTAAGTGAGTTATTCAAACTTTCGTGTTCAGTAACCGCCCCCCCCCCGCTACAACACTTTGACTACTTGGTTTAATATTAGAAATATAGAATATATGTGGTGAAGGGAGATTACAAGTGGGTTTTACCAGCACGTGGGAAATCTGCTTAGTTTACGCAGCCCCTGCGTGACGGGTTTTTTGTTCTCTCAGTGATGTGAAGAATGTATCGTATTTATTATTTTTTTTATTGCTGTTTTTATTTCTTGGAAATGACTATGTGTCTTTAGAAGATCCGAAGGAATCCTTTCTTCTGTTATACCTCTATGGCCGAAACGCTTGTAATTCCAACGGAGGCAGGAGCTCGAAAAAACCCCAAATAGTTGTCTGCTCGGGAGAGTGTGTGTGTGGAAGATGGAGACATGTTCACCTTGCCTGCCGTTCTTCTTGTCTCTGCTCCGTCTCTTAATTTAGTAGGTCGGTCTCAACTTGCCGGCCTCTTCCTCAAAACAACTTTGCTTTTTGCTCCCAATTTATTCCTCATCGTTTTTCAACGAATGACGCCGATCCTTTTCCAGCGACTCATCTCCTTCTATACCTCTTCCTTCGTACGCTCTTCCCCATTTTAAGAATGACTGATATTACAATTCGATTAACTTTTCCCTTTGTTATAAGCAAGTACTTTTTTTTCCTTGAGTAAAAAAGGTGGTACCGACTTGCGTAGGGTGCATAGCTTAAAGAAACATCTGTCCTGTATTTGCAGATTTCCTTTAATGGATATCAGCTATCGAGGTTGTACTCATAACGCGTTTTTCGAAAGGTTCTTCAAATGTCCATCAATCCTACACAGCATTGACGAAAATGAGGTCCGTTCAAAATATTTTATATACATATATTTGTTTTTTACCGGTCTAGCGGCCGCAATTATTGTTTTATCTTTACCAAACTCGATATATAAGCGTTTTATTTGAAAAGAAAGATCAAGTTCGTTAACTGTTGAAATCGAGCTAAGAAGAGGGATGTCGAAAGTTCGAAATATCTTCGTTATTGTCAATCGGATCGAAAAAGTGTATAGAAGCAATATTATTGAAAATTTAATTGGCTATAAATGTTATTATATAAATATTTTCTCTATCATCAATATTAACCAAGATATTTGTATGTTTTCAGCCTTCTGTAAGCCCCTACTCCTACTAATTTCATGTGAAAAATAGGCTATTGTATCATAAAAAACTTTAATCTAAGCTTAAGTACCAAGTATTGGTCCCACTTTTACTTCTTAAGATTAAGTAATGTAGATAAATGGTGCACTTGGGAAATCTGCTAAGTTAACGCAGTCCCTGCGTGACGGTCTTTTTGTTAATTTGACATACTTGATATTTAATATTCCACGGAACCTTTGAATACTATATACTTATATTATACACAGTTAGGCTTTTGTTCGACCAGTAAAATTATAAAATGTTTTTATTTCTCATTTTGGTATGCGTCAAGGAATCAATGTCGAATATATCCAATGTTTTAGAATATATCACTCTACCTTTACGGTCCTAAAGAAAATAATTTTACTGATAAAAATTAACAAAACTATAAATAACTTTATGCAATTGTAAAACCGAAGATTACTCTCACTACTACAAGAACACCAAGATTTTTTTAAAGGCCAAATTTCTTTTGTTGCACATATGGTTATAAAGAATATATTAAAAAAGAGAATTAAACTATTCTGCAATAGTCTGTTTGGGGGTTAAGTTAGTACATTAAGGCGTTGGTCTTAAACTCACATGGTAAACCTAGAGTGGTGAGTTCCATTCCCGCCTTGGCAATAGGAATTTATTTAGTGACGGAATTCATTAAATAAATTCCTTAATCCCAGCCTGGCTAGAAAAGGGTGGTAACCTGTAGATAACCCGTCTCAATTAGCCTTAGTTGCAAAAAGTGGACGTTAATAAATAATAACAAAACAAATTATTCGGCTTTGGCCTTAATCTCACATGGTAAACCTAGAGTAGCGAGTTCCATTCCTTGTCTGGGCAACAGGAATTTATTTATTGACGAACTCATTAAATAAAATCCTTAGCTCCACCCTGCCTAGAAAAGGATGGTGACCTGTAAATAACTCGTCCTCCTTAACCGTAGTAGCCCATAGTCCACGTTAATAAATAACAACAATGCTCTATTAACTATTATTTATATACATTTGAACATTCACCACCTTCGCCGTCTAGATAGGATGGAAGGACATTGAAGAAGTTTTAAAAATATAGTTATTACAACAACTATAATAGTTTATTTCCTTTAACTAGACATCTCCAAAGTGGTATATCAATTTAAAAACAGCTATTTGAATGATCCTCAAAGATATATATGACAGAAATTACTATTCCGCCCTGGTTCGCTGTGCTACTATTGAATTTAAATGTCGCTTTTCATCTTTTCACGTATTTAAATGCTTAAATCTAACCTTCGAAATCTGAAACACTTAGTCAAATTTTCATCAAATGTATCAGAAGTTGTTATCTTGATTTATTAGCATTCGGACAGCAGAATAATCTGCATTATACATTGATTTATATTCAAATCAGTTACGTAATGACCTTTCCGGTTTGAATTCAGAAGAATGTGTGTGTGTATCAGGTTTGGATCTGTTCGTCGTAAATCAGGAATAAATTATTTTCAACGGAATTATTTCAGTAGGTTAAGTTTGATTTTCGTCATACTTGACCAGTCGACTTGTGTTGACCATAAACGAATATGAGAAAATGAAAATCTTTGGTCGAATAGCCCGTGAAGGGTAATTGCACTTCTTTGGTATAGAGCAAGTGGTCTGTTGGATGTATTTTCAGCAGTATTCATAAAGTTTAGGCACAATAGCGATGGGCCACGCTCTGCCACACGGCTTTGGTGAAAAGTTCAAAGGTCTACTTTAGGGATATACTATACTGACCGAAGAGAGCTACTTCTTTATTAAAGTAGCTACTCATGTTCTTCACGAAGCTGAGTTGAAACATTGACAAGTCACAGCACAGGATGGACAAAGAGCTCACGAGATTAACCTCGTAAACTAAGCAGATTTCTTCGTACAGGAATATACACACTGCTGATCTCATGTCACCATCTATTCTCCATTTCCACCGTAGAAAGAAGAATATCAAAACAGAAATTTATTTGTAAACTGGACATAAAATGTTTAGTAACTCAGTTAATTGATAATTGGACGATTAGAAATGGGGGTGTGCCGAAAGCTGAAAGAAACAATAAAAATATCACATTTACAATTTTTTCTCCCACCTCTGCCCCCGCTGTACCTTTGGGTTTTCCCATACCAGCGGTTCCATTAAATAAGAGATATAAAATTTTGAATAGATAAATTGGGCCAGGTAACTTAGCCTATCTCGCCGAGCACAGCTAAGCATAAAAGTGCAACATTTGAAAGATTTAGTTTAATTCCGAAAAGTCCTAGGGGAACCCACAGCTGCAACTCCTTTGCCTCTGTTCAAAGAAGTGGCAGCAAGAGCCTAACTAACTAGCCTACATACCTAAAGCCTAAATACTAACCTAAAGTCACATAAAACTATACATATAATTTAAAAATAAATCCATTTTTATTTGTCTTTCAACACCTCCACCACCTCTTGGTTGAATAAATTCATTTTTCTGTAATCGTTGAATAATGGTAACATTACTAAACTGAAATGAGTGAAGAAAGTGAAACATTTTGCAATAGAGTGAAGAAAGTGAATTGCCTTCTTAATTAGTAATAAGTATAAATTAAAAAATAATTTGAAGTTTGAAATTAAATGCTTTTAAATGTTTCATAACATTGTAAGAATTTATTTTAACAAAATAAAATGAAATGTGAATGAATTATTGGCGGAAATAATCAATATATTTTAAAATTTAAATATAATAATAATTATCTTCCTTGTTTATAACCTGCACTTGTTTATAACTGCACTACTTCACAATCATCACTAGTTGTTTTATAACTATGCTTATAACCAGTCACAACCATGCTTATAACCTACCAACAACATACCATAATCTTCACAACATCCTAATTTTGTTCATATTCTGGTTAGATCTGATCATGTATTACACGATTACAGAAAAAATTTAATATTACACTCGTGACGACAGTAGAATTTACAACTCTCGTGAAATTACCACACTCGCTTCGCTCGTGTGGGTAAACGTTTCACTCGAGTTGTAAAATGATCTACTTTCGTCACTTGTATAATAAATAACTATTTTACTTGTTTTTCAACACCTCCACCTCCTCCAGGTACAATAGTTACAAATAGTATTCAAGTTAATGAAAATTCTAAACAATAGTTGTAGACAATTTAATTTAGAAAGAAATTGGTCATGTAACGTTTATCGATCCGACTCCTAATAATGGAGTTATTTTGCAATTGATTAACCCAACTTTAACCCTTCTCCCTTTTCTAGTTCGATTTGAAACGTTAATGGCACTAATTTTTCGTGATCTGCTATATCGATACATAGACAAGCTGAAATAGTTTCGTTTCTAGCTACTTAACGGAAAACTATATTATAGTTTATTTATTCATCAAGGATATCCATGATTTTTAATTTATAAAAAAAAAAAACTCTTAAAAATCTAAATGTTAGGGTACACTTTTGCCTCTGGTAATCATTGACTTTAATTCTGTGCAATTACGACGTATTTGATTGATATTGTTTTTTTTTTAATATTATTTTTGCTAATACTTCAATAAACTGTTTATGTATATATGTATATATAAACTGGCCTCATTTTCGTCAATTCTTACATGAGTACAACCTCAATATTTTCCTCAAGGGAAGTCTGCTAAAAGGTTAACAAAATAATTAATTACCGCCTACTCCTCGGCTAATGCTTTAAAGGAACATCACCACCCAATTACACACAATGGAAATATAAACTGCGTATTGTGCTGACATTTTTAATTACTTACTTAATTTATGACTGTCATAAATATGGCCTTTATGTGTTCTCTGTTGTGATGATTGACATCTGCCTAAAAGAAAAATTTTTGTTGACAGAATTACATACAACTATTGTGCCAGAAATATTACTCATGAGTCAGGAACGCACCTCAGACGTCCATATTAAGCTGTTATCCCCCACTTACATTCTGATACTCATAACGGTGGTTCTTAACATTTATTTATTCTTAAAGTATCGCATTTCGCGTTTGGGGCGATTGAGCAACGTAACAGTATTTGTCTTATCATCTGTTTATCATATCTTATTTTTGCAAATACGAGTAATTTCAGTATTATCCTACATTATAATATTTCGAAAATGCCGTGTTGTTTCAAGTAGTGTAATACGAAGTCTATATACGGGCTACAGACATGTAGTAATTCAGTGGAAGTGTATGGTAGGTCTATGTGAGGCCATAGATAGCAGTACGTTAGTATATGTTTTATAGTAAGTCTACAGATACAGTGTTGGCAGTAGGGTTCCTCTTCTCCAGTAAGTAGGTAAGTGTGAGTCAGTCGTGAATGGCCAATTCTCAACCTCGTTAAGACCACTTCTTCTCTTCTAATTAGCCTTTTTGAGGAAGGCCATTCACCAAGAATATGCTCCAGTTCTCGAAGTCGATGTTGTTTATAATTAGGTATAAGAAGGATTTCGTTGCTTTATAAAAATAAATTTTCACTAATGTTAGCAGGGAAGACCTGAAAATCTGTTTCATTTTGAAATATTAACTGAAGGTTTATGATACGCTCAATATAAAAATAAATAAACAATATCTTTTTTTTTTAATTATTTTTATTATATTAGCAGACCTTTAGTTATACATGAAATGTTTGAATGTCGAGTTTGGTAACGATCATATAAAATTACGACCACTAGAACGTTAAGAGACAAACATAATAGCAGGCATATACCGATTACCCTCATGACTAACGATTATACTAAGATGATGACGAAAATGGGGTTCGTATGTACCAATATATTTGTATTTTTTTTAATTTCAGCTTAAACATTAAACCCCAACTTTAGTCATCACACGTTCAGCAATAATGGCAATGAATGCATCATGAGCTTCGTATTCCAAGTTCAAATTTCAAATATTTTTTTTCAACGGACTTCGATTATTCGAAATACATCCTAATATGTAGAGCATCTATTGTTCAATAAAATTTGAAGTCAAGACCAGTTACATCGTCAATTATAATTTTACAGTCTTCACCATACTCGATATTTAAATTTTTCATTCAAGAATAAAGATGATATTAGTTAATGGCTGGCATAAGACTTGGAAGAAGGGGAAAGGGGTTAGAAGAGGGCTTCGAAAATTTATAATAACTCCGTTATTATTAGTCTAGTCGAAAAATGTTTAGTACAAATTTCATGGAACTATAGATGCTCTACCATTGTGGATCTATACATGTTCTTTTAAATCAAATATTTCCTTTTTTTCGCCCTATAACGAATGATTCTTTTTTTTCATTATCTATTGGGTAGGATCGATGGACATTTGAAGACTTTTTCAAAAATCGTCCCATGAGTACAATGTCAATAGGTGATTTAGAAAGTAACCAGGCGGATATTGGGGAGCCTTAATTGCAAATCTCTCACCTGTGAACCGAGAGGTTTGCTCATTAATTTTGATGTTATAGACTCGAGGCCAATCAATGTCAGGTAGTTCATTACATATCAATCAGATAATTATACATTTTTAAGGATATTTTAATTAGTAAATTGAATAATAACCTGCGTATTATGCATGTTATTTATGGTAATACCCTTAACTATCAAAATGTATTTATGTAATATGACAGCTACCGTGGCGATTAATGGTAAAAATGAGTAAAATTAATATATGTAGAGTTGAAGGCAAGATCTTGTCACTGTGCAAATAGTATGTCATCTAAGTAATTAAATTTTCTTTTTGTAATGTTTTAGTTTTATAAATATTCAAGCTCATTAATAAGGGAAGCCTATTTAACTTATACTGTGACTTTCTGCCTTTATTTCAGATTAGAATTTGTAGGTATGATTTTGAAAATTTTAAACTGTACGCTGTTATAACCTTGGTATGGTTGACTGCTTATTTCTAGCAATATTTTAGATCAATAACTATCCAAGAGCTAATTTGTACTATTATTTTTTTTTAATTCTATAGTGCCAGGATATATTGAATTAAAAGTTTATACAGTTTCGCCCATAAATTCTAGATTTATTCTTCCACTTCCTCATTAAAAAGTTAAAGCTACTCAGCAATAAAATTCTACAAACCAGTCTATGAATGTCATCAAATGGAGCAGGAAATCCCCCAAATTATATCCAAGTTATCCTTGATCTTCTCTTGCCCGAAATATTCTACTTTTCTTGACACCGACCAAAGGAGTATGATCGTAGCCAAGGACATGTAGCAGTAAAAGTACATTTTAGCCAAATGCGCCAGAGTTCCATATTTTTAAGACTAAATTAAATGTATGAGATTGTCTACTGAAGGATTACTCTTTTACAAAGGCAATAGGCAAAGTAAAATTGAATTTTCTTATTCACTATTAATTTCATACTCAAGGAATGTTTAACAATGAATACAACAGTCCTAGGAACCATCTGGTTGTTGAACAACATCTTCGCCACGGTGTTCTATCAGGCTCTGGGAGTCTCCTGACATTATATCGCTGACGGAGTAAGACAATTCTGCTGTAGACTAGGGTATTCTTTAACCTTATCAGAGGCCAAGAACAAAAATTGTTAAGTTCTAAAAAAAAATTTATAATTAAGTGCTATTCTTACTTAATATTATGTTATTAACATTGTAAACAATTGTTTTTTACTTTATTTAAATATATATTTTTCTTCTTATTCTGGACCCAAAATTATTTATATATTCTTCAAGTTTTATGGCAAGGGCCTCCAATAAAAAACATTTTTTTCGGTGGAAATTTTATTGAAACTGGCCTACATGTTTCGTGGCTTATTTGCCACCTCTTCAGGGGCAATCCCTTTTAAAACAAATATGTACAAATTATTAATAACATAGATTTAACACTTCCCTTAAAAGAATTATTAAGCGGCAAATGTAGACACAACTGAGTTTACTGGTAAATAATTTTAATTATAAATTAGCTAATTAAAAATAGACTCAAATTATATAAAACGCAATACATTAAAAAATATTGGTCATTGAGAAAAAAAAAGAGCATTCACGTTGACATTTAAAAATGAACATATATATGTAAATATCATTTTAGGTCTGTAATTGGTGAATAGTGAGTAAGTAAAGTTACTCGGCTTCTCCAACCTTTCAGATATTACGGTATAAAGATTGCAGAACCGGATATTGAAATCACATTCAAAAATAAAGAAAGCTATCTAATATTTAAAATATATTTTAAAATAAATTCAAATAGAAAATGAGAGTGAGAAAGCCGTAATACTTGGGCTTACATATTTCTAATTAGGCTCTATTACTACTTGCTTTGAAAATTCCCAAATTAATTCTAGTTTGAGTAATAGTTGTTCTTGGGACACAGGACGCACTCGATTCGAATGACATTTGCCCCGACACACCTGTTGCCGGAGTGCGGGCAGTGTTCCAACGAACTTGGAACAGGTTACGGTTCATTAATACCCATTTGCTTGAGGTGGTTAACATGTCCGAATAAGGGATATCAAATAGTTGGTTCCATTCGGCAAGCGATTTATGAACCGTCAGAGCGAGCCACTCCATTGCTCCTCGAACCTAACGACCAACTATTGCGCCAACCCACATTTCAAATGATTCGACGTTTATTATATTTATACAACCTCGATGAATTAGAAATTCATTTCGGGGTGGCGGTCCTGCCTACCTGTTGATCCCCGGTGATGAAACCAGCTGACTGACGCGCACATTCTGAAATTTAATATTCATAATGAGTTCTCTGATCGAATTAGTATATCCGGATTTCATAAAAAAAAAACCAACAAACAATTCAATAAATTATTAGCTACTGATAAATGCTTTATGTATTAGTAATTTACTTTTTTATTAAGGTGATACTCAGGAAATCATTTTTGACTGAATAATGATCTTTTTTTTATAGCAAGGCTTCCTGAATAACACTTTCTCATAATGTCCTTATCAAGTAACGTATAATAGTTATAGATAGTGCATAGTTATTTCAATAAGGTCATCATATCGGATGAAATAGGTTAATATATACAACAATTAAACAGTTTGATTCCTCACAACTTCCTCTATCACAAGTGTAAATTCTGAGTGACTTCGATTAAACAGTACATTTTAAAAAGTAAATAATCGTAAATCTCTTATAGCTTACATTCCTATATGAAATAATTAAAAAAGCTATTTTCTAGTGAAAATAAATAACAAAAGAGGTGGGGGGGGGCAGAAATTGTAAACCAGACTAATATGAATCATACTTATAATTATCATATAAATCTAAAAACATAACATCATTTGTCATAAAATGCCATTTATCTAATAAAATTTACTCTAATATAATTCTACTTTACCACAATAACCTTAGTACTAATAAAATTGGTATCCTGGAATAGTATTTCTTGTATATCATGTTTATACCGCATTATACGATAACGAGAAAAATAATAAAATAACAAAAATATATAATAATAAAATTTATGTTGCATTTTTTTACGAAAAAAAAATGTGTAACGAATTATGACGATTTTTCATTTCAGGCTTCACTTATAACCCCCACTCCTGCTTGCCCCTACAAATTTTAAAACAGCTTATAACCATGGAGAAGTTAATGCGTATTCCACGTACTGAGTTTTGTTTAGTTCAGTCTATTGTGTTCAATAACATTTTTTTTGCTCTCGCTGTAGTTTTTAGCGTATATCTAGTTTATAGTTTGTTATACGACAAAACTGTATATAATAAGTGTTACTTTTAATAATAAAATAAATAACTTATGGTAAGTGAATGTTTGCCGATCAACCAATAGTAATCGAAATATTGCGATATTATTTCAGACATTGGAGAAGATAATAAATTTATTATTAGGTTACGTTAAATTTTCGAATGATACGTGCAACTTTCTTAATTTTGAGAACCATCTCTTGACAATAACAAACACAAAAAAAAAATAATTAGCAAAAATTGGTCGAGCCGTCCTCGCCAGAAGCTTTGACCAAAAAATGGGATACAATTTTATTTATACAGATTATAAGTTTGTTTATGGAAATTAATATAATATATTCAATGTCATAAATATTATATTTTATTGAAGGTTTAAATATGTTATAGTAAACAAGATAAGTATATTACTAATATAAATATTCCTAAATTCCCTTGCATCCAAAATTCTTTAATCAAGAATCCAAAAAACTAACAGACCTTGTATAAACATCGCAAGAAAAAAAAAATCGAAAAGGATACAATATATTTGCTTGGAGCTTGGAGTTGCCTGCAAGGAGGCAGTTCATTTAATCTGCGTATCCTATGCAAATGAACATGTCATTAGCATGACGATATAATTTAAGATAATGTTTACATACGTAGTGTTTTTTGTAATTGTAAATACAAAATCAGGTTTATTAGAACGCACGAAGTTCTAACAGTAACTTAATAAAAAGCAAAATGAAGAAGAATAAAAAAGACTACATGCACGAGATAATTAATAAAACTTAATTTGTTGCACACACTCACTCTGACATATATAAATATAAAGGGTATATACAACATTTCACACGGTGTTTTATATCACCATTTTCTCCATGAGAGAGGCAAATTCGGTAAGTCCGTCATTTTTTTTTTCTTTTTCCCAGCGAAACCAGTACAAAATAACAAAAAATAAATT
The DNA here is from genome assembly GCA_019009955.1 of Riptortus pedestris. Lineage (NCBI taxonomy): Eukaryota > Metazoa > Arthropoda > Insecta > Hemiptera > Alydidae > Riptortus > Riptortus pedestris. Next base: position 9,253,737 of record CM032229.1, read on the forward strand.
AAAAGTAAAAGATAGATCGCACGAATGACTCGTCCAATTCTTGAGTTACAAAAGGATGCATAGATCAACAATTGCAGATCATCAATAGTATAAAATGATGGTTATATAATATCCCTCTGGGAAATATTTTGAATTTTTGAACTTTTAATTAATGACGACACTAAGCAACGAATTTGCATTGCATCTTGCATGCATCGAAAACAATATTTGATATATAAGATTAGAATAAAGTGGTTCCAGATATAACAGCTTATTGTTGATATGACATGAGTTGGAGTGAGGGTACACTGAAGGCTAAAAACTAAAAATTCAAAATATTGCGGTTAGTATTAAAGATAGAGAAAAAGTCCGTCACGCAGGGGCTGCGTAAACTAAACAGATTTCCCACGTGAAGTTATACAATAGAGAAATCTCCATACGAGAGCCGAACAGTTTTGGCGGGAAACTCAGTCGTCCGTTATCGGCCCAAATTTAATAAACTGGAAATATCTCGGTTATTATTCAAGATAGAGAAGAAATGTATAGAGCAATATTTATAGTAAATTTAATTTACAATAAGACTGGTTGTATACAATTTTTGATCCGACGTCTAGTAACGGAGATATTTCGAATTTTCGAAATTCCCCCCCCTCTAAACCCCCCTCTCCCGATTTCAGCAATTAACAAACTTGATCTGTCTTTTTGCATAAAACGTTTAAATATCACGTTTGGTAACGATCAAACAAAAATTGTGACCGCTAGAGCGTTAACAGACAAATACACACATATATATATATATATATATAGATATATATATATATAATTTTGAACGGACCTCATTTTCGTCATCTCCTGGGTAGGATCAATGAACATTTGAAGAAAATTTTCGAAAATCGCGTCATGAATACGACGTCAATAGCTGATTTCCCTTAAAGGAAATCTGATAATAAATGTATATGATAATATTTCTAGGTCATTTAATTTCCAATAAGATTGTATCTATACAATTTTGCGATCTGGCTTATAATAACGAAAATACTTTGAATTTAAAAATTCCTCCCCTCCCTCAATGCTGAAATGCGTTGTTCATTTGCATTCAAAGTCATAAATATTAAACCTTCTATTATCAAATTTCAATAAAAATCATGAAATATTTAAATTTGTTATAAAGTGTTGATTATACCATTTTTTATACATTTTTGCTGTTTGTTGTTAGTACCAACCAAGACTAGAATCACTTTAATACTTAGATACATTCGTTACTGCACTTATCGTTACAATAAGCAAACTGCCTGCAACTTTCCTTAAGGTTATGCATCTATGTTTTATTATCGTTTTATAAGTATTAGTAGATTATAACTATAATTCTATCATTATATTAATATCGTGGATCGAATATTGGCCTAGTCTAAAGATTATTTCATAAACATTGACCTCAATCCTCGACATACAACCATACCATCAGATTATATGTATATCGAGCGATCCAAGGGATAAATACATTGATACATAAATACCAGAATCCTATTGATCCATTTTTGGGTGATATACTGTTCCCGATGGACCGGTCCCAGAACTGGTTCAAGGGACTCTGCCTCCATATTTACTCTCCATTTTCACGCTTGCCTCCTATTTGCATATGCATTATTATAATATCGCCGTTCCGGAAGTATAATGACACAACTGCAAAAACTGAAATTTTACAGGACAAGCAAAAGAAAAATAATTCCAATTTGTCTTAATAGAATGACCAATAGATTCGGTTTAATTCTTCTATGAGAGTAGTTTATAGACATTGTGGGTTATTATATCAACTTTTAAGCTATTTCAATTTATAAAATAATAAATACCAGATTCACAGCATCCAGTACCATGTAAATATGTCATTGTTTTTCTGAAAATAATTCACATATTTTACACTTCTGTCATTATAGGAATAAGGAAAACAAGTAAAAGTATTAAGAAAACGTAATCAAAAAGTTTATTTGAACACAATTTTATTATTTGAACAACAATTTATTATTGAAATAAGTAGTATGAAATCGATTTAACAAAAAATGATGGAAATTTTTAGAAAAATTGTGTAAAAACTGATACAAAAATTCTTAAACAATTACGAATTAAACAATAATAAAAATTGTACTATTTTTTTTTTTTTTTTTTACTTCTAATTATTTAAGACTGTCATAAAAGGGTTTGTAGAAGGAGGGAATCATATTACTGTTCATTAAACTCATTAAGTCTTTTAACTTATTTGCCGGAAGAGGAATCTTCCGGCTGTACGCAGGTGTTAGAGAAAGGCTTTCTTTAGCACTTGTTGTTCTTTTTTTAAATTGAACCTCTTTCCACTCTACTTCCTTAAAACTATTTTTATATTGAAAAAAATCACACCCTTTTTGGAATCTAATTTGTTTTATTTCGGACACCTTAAAAAGGTTTCCCTCTGTATCTTTTGTAAAATTTATCGCCATCTTATCGTAAAGTGACTTGAATTCAAAAAAATCTGTATAACCCAATTCTTTAACTTTTAAGGGCTCGCCCTTCTTTTTGGCATTTCTAATAACGGAAACATATTGGTCGGGAACATAAATAGGTCCTGATCTTTTGGTCCTTTTTAAGCCTCTCTCAATGACGCTGTGCACTGCATCACCCTCATTCTGAGTGTGACCTCGAATGAGGTATTTATGGGTTATGGAATGGACATCCAGATATCCAACAGCAAACAAGTACATTGCCATCATGTAAGAATGAAATAAGAAAATTAGTAGCAATCCTTCCTTACTCAAAAACCTAATCCTCTTCTGTTTTCTACTCACTTGTTTTTCTGTTGCCCCCCGCAATTATCGGAATAAAATACTATGTCACTCCCTGGTCTGCTTCTTGACAGCTCTTCAATGTACAGGTATACTCCAGTGGCGATTTCATTAACTCCTCGGTTACCCAATCCCTCATGCCAAAAATAGCAATTAGTTTTGGATGTCAAAATTTCGGTTACCTGAAGAAAAAAAACAGTTAGTTGCTTTATTTGATAATTATTAATAGTGGTTGATAAAACTTACTGTGAAGTTAAAGCAGTTTAGTCGGGATTTGTAGTAAAATGTTGATGTTTGCCCCATCGGCACAGGTAGCACAGCTTGCAAATCGTAAACCGCAAGGTGTATATCGGACTTTTCTGCCTTTTCTTTATCCAAAGACTTTTCTATTCTGCTAAGTTCTTTTTCTGTTTGGTGTTTTTTGAAATCTTCTTCAAGCCCGGATTTGTCTAGTGCATTTCTGTAACTTTCACAACGATCACACTGATCCTTTTTGGGTATAAAAAACCCAATATTAAATTCGGTATTAAAAATTTTTGCAAATGCGTCATAGCTCGCAGCAGGCTTATTCATCATAGAGCGTTCTGAGCAATAATGTCTATGAATGTCAGCAATTGTTAATGCACCATCTATAAACTCCCGTGATGTGTCTCTCCTCACATAGTGACTCTCTATTCGGGGTATTTTATTTATGTGATGCCTTACGGAATTTAAAATTTCTTCATCAATCTTCTTATGTCGATTATGTTTTCCACGATTATCTGATGGCGCGAATCCGTTCCCTGAAAATTTTCCATCGATAACAGTGCGGACTGCCCTTTCACTGATCCCAAGAGTGTTTATAAAGAATGTTTTGCACACCCTGATTTTTTTGTCAATCGTTAAATAAAAACAGCAATTCGGCCTCCTTGGTCGACTGGATGATATGCGACGGTAATTCAATTCAAGTTTTTCAATGCACGAATACAAAAAATCACGTTGACGTTGCAACGATCCCAAAGCCCAGTATTCTTTAAACAGCTTAACTCTCTTTTCATTGGGGAAGTTTTTTGTACAAGACAAAACGCATTTATCGGAACAGGGTATTCTCATCTTCCGGGCCTCGACAGTTTTGTTACTTCTGGATTTGTAACTGTTCCCTGAGTTTCTTAATCTTTTAGCAACATTCTGCTTCCAATTATTTTCATTTCTGGTCCTTTTTTTTTCCTTTTTTAGGTTGAGGATCTTCTGATCCATTTTCTTCGGTTGAGCCTGTAATGTCTTTATTAAAAGGCAGTGAAGCCGAGGACGTGATGTTTTCTGAGGAATCTTCGCTTGACGACTTATCGCTTGATGATTCATCGCTTGATGATTCATCGCTTGGTTCATACAGGTCACTGGAACCCGATGAAAATAATTTTTCATCGTCTGAACTGATAGGACTTTCAGATCGCTTACAGGGCTCAAGTTTTCGTAAGGCTAATTTCGTAGGGGTTGAGCTATGGATGACATACCTTGGCCGCATAGAAGATTGGGCCCCTTCCTTGGTCCGGTCATCATCCTCCATTCCAGGCTACGAATATAAACAAAATTATGTACTTTATATTCTTTACCAGGTTGTTATTTTTATACACATAATGATATTTGTGGGGATTGTTCCATCCTATAAAGAAACTCAAATTGTTTATTTTATGGTTAATCCAGCGGAGTTATCTTCTAAAAAAATAGATTAACACTACTAAAATAAACAAATGATTCTCTTACCAGCATAAGGACTTAGCCCATGTGATTATTGATTATTAAAATATAATATTAAGTAAAACATTAAGTAACTGATAAAAATGTACCTCATTTGGTGTAGTCCCATGAGATGTAGTTGGACCTCTATCTGATACGTCCATTTGTTTACTCATGTTTTCATAAACAAGTCGCATTATTTTTTTTGTACGATCGCTCATCACGGATAAATTTCGCCTGAAAAATTTAAAATGGTCAAATCAATTTGTAATGTTAAACAATTTAAATCAACGTCTGGGTACGATAATGACATAAAGGGCATTTAGGTCGTATTATTGTTTCAATATTTACTACGACATTGACGGAAAGTACAGTTACGTCAAATAAAATAAATATTTATCAGAGTAAAATGACACAAAGTACACTTACGTCGTTGTAATGCTGAAAATATGTTTCACTCTCACCAGTTGAGTCGATATCGTTCCGGTTCACTTTCACTTGTAGACCACTAATGAACATGCGACGACATGCGTCGTTATTCTACCGGAGGGGAAGGTAAATATGCATGCAGGTTATAACGACTGATCTTCCCTCTCGTGGCGAATTTTGTAAGTACAATTATGTCGATTTACAAACATCTAGTAAATGCATTTTTGAACCAGCCAATACAAAAATGTCAATTTCCCAAAATTTTACAGTTGCGTCATTATACTTCCGGAGCAGCGATATATCGAAAAGAATATGTATAATTCAGCGGATTTTATAGTGGCGCACTTATCTATAGAAACTGTCCCGAAATATTTCGGATAGAGCTAAATCTTCTTATGTAATACATTTGGTTGGTATAGAACTGAATACATTTGCATAAATTGTGTGCCACCGTTCGACCCTGGAAATCTTTTAAGACCTTAATAGGGCATAAATCACCAATAGCAATTACTTAAGTAGTAAATCCATTAATTATTGACTAATAGATGTTTATTAGGAACTACTGAATACATTTTTTTTTATAACCAGGTGTTTTAAATCAGTCTCTCATTCTTTCATTTTAAAGGCATAAATTAATGGCTGACACGAATTTCTAAAATTTAAATTATTATTAAATAATACATTGTACATTTTATGAACTTGCAATTTTTATTACTGTTGCAATTTTTTTAATTATTGAACAACTGTGCTTTGTCTGTTCCATACATTCTGACACAGAAAACGCATTTCAAAGGCAAAGGTGATTGTTTGTATTTTGAAACTTCATTTTGCAATTGGCTGTATTCTTTGAGAAACTCCAGAGTAATTAATGCTCAATAGTACATTAGCATAAAGTAGAAATCACGTGACCGTATCTTGAGGTTGGTTGAAGTTTGGAAACGGTAATATGTAAATTACTCGGTTAATATTTGTTTATTATTATTATTTAGTGTTGTCCACTTCTTGCTACAATGGCTAATTGGGACGGGCTATCTATAGGTTACCACTCTTTTCTAGCAAAGGTGCGTCTAAGGATTTTATTTAATGAGTCCATCACTAAATGAAGTCTTCTTGTCCAGGCGGGAATGGAACTCGCTACTATAGGTTTACAGTGTGAGATTAAGGACAACGCTTCAACTTACATGGCTGACCTGAGCCACCCTTAACTTATTTCTATCAGTGATATTACAATAAATAAAGAAGGGTTGATAAGGTAACTAAAATGTTTGTCTCCCACGATCTAGTTGAGTATGAACCATCCTCTTTCTAGTCTGACAATTGTCTATTTCCATTATGTCTTTAATGGGCAGATTAAAATACTGTCCTTGTACAGGTTTATCACACACTTTGACACCAATCAGACCGAAAGCCAAGTTATAAAAAATATAAACTTTGTCTTCAATATTATAATTACATACAACCCTTACACGATGCTTTATACACCATCCATGAAATATTGTCTTCCTTCATTGGGCCATTCAAAATAAAGTACTTTCTGAATTTATAAGCTTATTACCCATCTAAGGGATAGTCTGTCACAAAATGTTTGTTCCCCAAAACGTAATTTAAATTAATTTTATTGAGGTCGTAATTGCAAGTGCCTGTGTGAATCCATTAGTACCTTCTTGTATAAGTCTGCTCTTTGTTTATAATATTCATAGCCATTGAAAATTCACCTATATAAAGTCAAACGAATACTTTATTATTAGACACATTTATATAATAATATAATATTAATTGAAAGAATACTTTCAGCAGATTCTTATCTAGAGTCCAGTATACGTGGGAGATAATTGAAATATCTTTTAAATCGTTAGACTTAAAATTACAAAGGGTCAAAGATGTAGCTATAAAGACTTTTCAAACGCTTCATTTATTAATCACGGAAAATTTAGTTTTAACTACCAAGTGCGCGCACAAAAGATGGCGTTTCCTATTTTCGCTACATTTTTTAATACATTTTCTAATAATAGTCAATAAATAAACATCTGATTTTTTTTGATTATCCATAAAATGGCGGCCAAAGTCGTTCCAATGTCACAAGGTAGATTTGATGTCAACTACCATTTATGAAATAAATGTAATGCACATGCTTAAAACTACCTGTTTTGTCCCTAATAGACAATAATAATAAAGGAACTTTCTATTTATTGGTTACCTATAACCTCAACATTACCTCAAAATAAAATAGACTCCATACTTTAAATTTCTTCATGTCAAAGTTGTTCTACTAACTACAAAAATAATGTCTAATATTTTTTTTTTTTTTTGGTTTTGAATATTATTATAAATGTACAAAATTGAATGCAAATTAACGAATTACTCAAAAAAGTCAAATATTTACATTAAAAATTCTTTATTAGTGAATAAATCTCTAAAAATTATAGCTTCCGTAAATCTTCACTATTAGTCATTGAACTTTAAAAATAAAAGAATATATCATGAAATGTCTTTTTCCAAGCATTAATGCCAAATATCGATTTCAACGGACCTTCATTACGCGTTTTCTACTCTCAGATTTTTTTTTTTTTTAAATAGAGCACGTATGCCGAAATAAGATCAATAGTGAGTCATTCCTACTTGAGGGAAATCTGCTTAGTGTACGCAGCCCCTGGGCTAATAGTTTCACTAAAAATTATGTACTGTTTATAATTTTATTATGAGATAGATTATTTTGATTGTAGAAATCGGTCTTCATTTTCTTCTAAATTCGCAGTAACCTTTGCACATGACTCAGTCAATGATAATATATGAAGCTTACGGTCAGTATCCAAATAAGTTTGAATTCGTTGCTAAAATTGTTGTCAACGGTGGAGTATGAGTCATCGCGAGCTGAAATACTGATTTTATTACATCATCAGATGCGCCATTACACGATATGACGTTATAAAATGGTCGTTTCCCGATATTTATGGATGTTCGCAGCTAATATCCGACTGGATTAACATATTTTTGTTATAGGTAGCAGAAATGCTAATTAAAACTGGTGGTTCTCCAATAGTAGTTGAGGGGCATATCGCGCTGTCTGGGTCCGGGCGGAATGTTGCACAATATGGCGAAGGTAAGCAGCATTCTCATTTGGTCTTCGGCGACATCTTTCAATAGTTCCACTCAATTTCCATTACAGCTCTAGTGACCACGGAAAATTTTTCGTCCTATTAGCATTTATGGAAATGCTGGCGTTCAGAATATCAATATTTGTTTCGAAAATTAGTTGAACAGGTAAATTCGTATGCATAATTCGAAGGAAGGAATTTCACCATATCTGTTGGTCTGTCACTATGAAGTAATATGAAATTCATTCTGCACTAATTCACGTGTGAAAGAATTTGAAGTCATTTTGTTATATTAACTTGTTACCTTTTGACAGTGCAATACAGGGAATTGATGGCATAATATAAGGCATTGCTAGTGCAATACCGGCCGTTAGTTAATATTGGTATGTAGGTTATTGACAGTTACATATAGGGCACTGCAAGTCTAATGCTGGGCATTAATATTGTTATACATGGTATTACTAGTTTAATACAGGGCACTGCTGGTGTAATACTGGGCATTTATAGTATAATTCGGGACATTGATGGTTTAATACAGGGCACAGCTAGTGTAATACCGGGCGTTAGTTAATATTGGTATGCAGGTTATTGACAGTTACATATAGGGCACAGCTAGTGTAATACTTGGCAATAATATCGTTATACAGGGCTTTGCTAGTTTAATACAGGGCACTGCTGGTGTAATACTGGGCATTTATAGTATAATTCGGGACATTGATGGTTTAATACAGGGCACAGCTAGTGTAATACTTGGCAATAATATCGTTATACAGGGCTTTGCTAGTTTAATACAGGGCACTGCTGGTGTAATACTGGGCATTAACCCTTTAAAGGCCAAAGTCGGTTCCTATTGAATTTTTAAATTTTTTTTCTTCGTATTCCCTTTCTTATTTTTATATTTAAATATTTTATTGATCATTACAAAAAAAAAAATCGTTTTTTTACATTATTTTTAAATGTTCCCAATTGGGAACAATGGCTTGTTGAGGGGTCTAATCATAAAATAGGGCAAGGAAGGTCCAAAAGAAAGAAAACGTTTTATTTTCTTTACAAATTGTCAATTGTTGATTCATATGGTCATATATGGGCTGGATTTTGCCTAACTTTTCTTCTGCTTTTAATTTACTGTTATAATATGAAAATATTGTTTTAGTTCCTTGAACTTTGTCCTTAACTTCACCGAAGGAACAAGTGATATATTGGTATCTTCGGCGGAAGACCAGTACAAATTTTTCTCTCGGAGATGGTGATAACCACTTAGTAATAACTGCCCGAAGAATTGGGCGATTTCTTCCCATTCAACCTGAATTTCAGCACCATGCTGTGTAGCATGAAGAATTGTCGTTGTAGCTAGATGTTGCATATATTCTTTCGATGTGTATTCAAAAAACAAATCGATTGGCTCTGAATTAGAAAGATACGAGAATTTGTCATTTACATTTTCAACAGGCTCATTAGGAATGGAGTGAATATCACTGTTTTGAACCCATTTAGGAGTTACAAATTTATTTTTCTTTGGAACTTTTTTAGGTCGAGTAGTCTTTTTCGCAGAAGGGCAAGGGTCAGAAATTTCCTCTGCGTCACCAACTCTCCCATCATCTGTTCTTGAATCAGTCTGGTTTACAATTAGACATACCTCACCACAAACATCGTTTGGAATGACTGGTTCCAATTTGTCTTCGTCAATATCTTCCTCATCCGTTTCTCGATTTCCTCCTCCTTCCTCATTTTCGTCTGAGGGTAATTGGCAGATGTCTATTTCATCAACAGCATTATCAGCTAAATTATCAATTTGGTCTAAATAATGTAAATATTCCACTACTTGCTCTACCGTTCGGAAGAGTTTTTCCATTTTTTTGAAAATATTAAAAAGATTTTATAAAAGAAAATCAAACAACAACAAAATACTAGGGAACAATATTTTAACACCACGCGTACTTCTATCTGGTTCAAGGTTATAGTTAGAAACTCATCTAATAATGAAAACGCATTACAAAAACGGCAGAAGATAGGAAACATGGGAAAAGGGACGACTCAGAGCTTCCCCCGCTTTGATGCGTACCTACAAGCCGACAGGCCATTGTTCCCATTTGGGCACATCACAGTTTGACGACCGATAACAATTTATGAAATCAACTTATTGTGATAAATTTAGTTTTCAATTGTTTGTGATACATTCCTAATAATATATAAAAATTAATGGATTCATAATCGTAGTTTTTAAAGACTTGACGGGAAAATGAGAAAAATTGACCGATTGCTGCAAAAAACTACAAATTCAAAAATTTGTGGAGTCGATTTCTGTCACTCTTTTTAAAAACAAAAAATATTTTCATACAATTTAATGTTTTATTTTATTGTAATTAAATTGATAAAGCATTTGGTAAATCTGAAATATTGTAAAAATTTCTGAAACCTATGTTCCCAAATGGGAACAATGGTCATTAAACGGTTAATATTGTAATAGAGCGTATTGATAGTGTAATACAAGGGTTTGATGGTAAAATACAGGACCTTGATAGTACATAGTAGATAAATAAAACTACATTTTCTAATTGTAGAAATCCCTAACCATCAATTATTGTTATTTACTAACGCCACTTTGGCCACTGTGGCTAATCAGGACCGGTTATCTCTAGTTTACCACTCTTTTCCAGCCAGGGTGATTGCAAGGATTTTGTTTAGTGACTTCGGTACTAAATAAATCCCTACTTGCCCAGGCGGGAATCCAACTCGCCATTAATGAACCTTAAATTAAAGGTATAAAATTTGTAACTATTTAAGTTAAATTACTTCAGGTCACATGAGATCTGGGAAGAAAAGCAATATTTTAGTGAGGGGAAAGTTTTTATTTTAATGTGATATAAACTACTTTTAACTTATTTCAATTTTCACAAGAACTCGAATAATAGTAATCATTCATTTGATTCTAGCTGCCAAGCCAAATCTTGGTTTAATAAAGCAGATCTTCTTTATAGAAAGCACATCTGTGGTTTTAAGTTACAAATGTGAATGTAATCATGACAAGATTTTTTAAATTGCATTCAAATGTCCATCGATCCTCCCTACATTTCTCTTCGCTATGACGAACATAGAGAAAATACAAATATATTTTGGGTCCTTTTCTTCTAAAATCAACTGCGACCAATCTCGGTTTAGCCGTTTCTGATCTGTAAAATTCGTGACTCCTGCTATAGTTTTCATTTTGTACCATGATTATACTTCGTTATACGGCAAAAGAGAATATAAGAAAATCTAATTTAAATATAAATATTAACAAGTTTTGTTATGTGCACATTTTCCGAATAGCCCCAATCCTCTTGGATTCTGAGTATATTAGTCTAAAGTATAAGATTGGTTAGGTGAGATACACGTACAAGGATTCAAAGAGTTCAGTTCTGTTATTTAGGATTGAAAAGAGAATAAACAAGCAGACAACAGAAACCAAAGTCAAATAGTGCTTATGTCGTTTCAATTCCATGTGAAATGATAAAGTATCTAGAAATTTTAAAAAAACAAAATCAATGCACAGACAGAGGTTAAAATTGTGTGTGTGTGTGATGCCCACTCACCACAAAAAAATTGCTCCAGATAAGGCTATCCATCTAATTGATCCATTCTGTTTGGTACACAAGTATAAATATTTTACTGTGACTAAATAAGCTCAAATTTTAAGGATAAAAGCTCATGAACACATGTATAAATGTATATGCCTAAACTCTTATCATTTAGCTTCTTTCGTGGTCAGACAGTCTTAAGTTTCACTTGTTAACATTAAAGATAAGAATGTTACGTAAACATAAAATGGTCTTCAGGTACATTCACAAGAGGCTTCCGAAAGCATGAAGCGAATCCTATTTGTAGCTGTAAATTCTAGAAAGCCATCCCTCCATAGCATGCAAGGTGACATGATAGAGATCTGCCAGTATGATCATTCCGACTACAGCTTCAAATAACTTCAGCCATTCCTTAGGCAGGTGCTCAATCGAGAACGTCAGAAGAATAGGACTGACTATACATTGCTGCAATAGGTAGAAAGCATTCATGTTTTTCATTCTCAACGTCAAATCTTCTCGGAAGACTAATGACAGAGAATAGAAGTAAGAGGGAGAACCAGCGAGAAGCGTAGAGGGGTGAGGTAGGGTGTATCCTTGAACAGTATATATAGCTGGTGTCACCCGGCGTCTGTTGTAGTCACTCGACGCAAGTCAATCTGTGGATATGGCACTCACTGTGAGTATTACCAATATTATTCATACAAAATATACAAAAATTAAACAATTTAAATAGAAAAACTATTCAGTATAAGCTAGTTGTCAACGTTATCATTTACTTGTACGTCCCACAAACTAAGAGTTTCTATTTCAACAAAAATTACAACTAATCAGTAAAACAAATTATGTATTCATGATCTAATGCACGATTCAAATATTTCAATTTAAGAATAACCTGATACAATAATAGCCTTGCACAAAGCGAATATGTAGATATAGAAGTGCGATTGAAAGTTAGCTGAGGGGATTTTAATGCTAACAATTATACCCCAATTTAATTTAATTTTTATGCCAACAATGGTTGTAAATTTAACAATTTTGGTTATAAAAAATTATTTCGTTTAAATTACAATAACGTAATAAAAATAATGACAAATTCATTTATTCTTATATTTTCGTAATTTAAATGTGGAAATTGGAAAGAAATACCCTATTATAGGAATACCATTTTTTAATTTATAGTATTGTTTTTGTACGTTTTTCGCAAATTTTTTAACGAACTTAATATTAGGAAGTTGTACTTAAACTCTAGGTCCTTAATCCGAAACAAAATCTTCTTTTCTGATGCTCCTGCTTGAAAATATTCGTTGATATTTCTAATTAAATTGCTATATGTACATATAACTTACAAATACATATACGTCTTGTACATTGAACTAATAAAGATCATCTTCGTATATGCCTGAAATCAGAATTTGATCAGTGTGGACAAGAGGACAAAACCGTTTTAGCTATTCCAGAACAGAGACTATTTTGAAATTAATCTTTATATCTAAAATTATAGTACAACTAAAATTCTATATACTTTATACTTTTAATATATTTAAAAAAACAGTTGTATATAGTGGGGTTTACAATCCTACTCTTAAGATACTCTCAGTTTAAATTTCAAGTCATAAGCAATAGGGTTTCCAATTATTGGAAAATAAAAAGTCCGTCAAGCAGGGGCTGCGTAAACATAGCAGATTTCCCACGTGAAGTTTTACTCTCATCCGTTATCCGCCCCGATCTCATAAAAATGTTTCGTCATCTACTAGGTAGAATCGATGGACATTAAAAGAAAAATTTCGAAAATTTCGTCATGAGTGCAACCTCAATAGCAGATTTCCCTTAAGAGAAATCTGCTAAAAGAAAAGTTAGCTTACGACTCCTGAGTGTTAATCCAGGACGAAGGAAATGAGCTCAGTTTTCCCAGCCCTTGCGTGGCAGACATTTTTCATTTTGTTGAGAAAGCTCTTGTGAGTTAAGGCACATATCCTTTATATTGGAAGACACTACCAATTCAGAGTAAAAAATCTTTTATTGTACCTTACTATAATCCTTACTCCGCTGTTCAGAAATGCATCTTTTTAATTATTCTTAAGATTAAATGTAAGCAGAACGTTAGTGTGGAATTGTGCTGTCATATGTAAATCAACTTCGGACGACCCATACTGTAGGATTTTTTTCTTTTTTTCAGAGAAACAGCAAATCTCAAATTAACAAAGCAGAAATTCAAATCAAAAATGCAAGCGTGGATAATACTTGTCTAGCTTCGGCAAAGATAGTGGTTGTAATTTATTGCAGTTGTAGAGATTAGTATTGCTGGGGAGGGTAGCTGCATGCGGCCATTGTATATATATATTCAAATATTTCAGGGATAACTGAAATACTCTATACCATTAATCGATAACACTCCACCTCAGTTAATTATCGATGCTGAGTTGACCCTCAGTAACAGATACATGTCCAACAAATATGTCAGTAAATTATAAGTTTTGAATACACCCCCAACTTAGGGAATCCAAAAGTATCTTTCCACTGTGATTTAACTGACATCAATATTGCTCTTAGTCAATGAATTACGCTGAAATATTAAGCACTATATTAAGTAGGTTTTTGCTTCTTAAATCACATTTTCTCTTTTTCAGAAAGTTGTAGTTCTTGCTGGACTTCTTGCTTTGGCCCAGGCAGCTCCTCAGTTGCTTGCCGCTGCTAAAATTGAAGAGCATGATCCTCACCCACAGTACGACTTCTCCTACTCCGTCAACGACCCAACTACTGGAGACTCCAAGAGCCAGCACGAGTCCAGGGATGGAGATGTTGTCCAGGGACAGTACTCCCTCGTCGAACCCGATGGTTCCACCAGGACTGTAGACTACACCGCTGATCCAGTCAACGGATTCAATGCTGTAGTCACCAAGGGAGCTGGTGCAGTTGCTGTCGCTCCAGCCCGTGCTGCAGTCGTCGCCCATGCTCCAGTTGCTGTAGCCCATGCTCCAGTAGCCTACCATGCTCCAGTAGTTGCTCATGCTCCAGTAGCCGTTGCCCATGCTCCAGTCTACCACGCTCCTCTTGCATACCATGCTCCAGTAGCATACCACGCTCCCCTTGCTTACCATGCTCCAGTCGCATACCACTCCCCTGCTGTTGTCTACCACCATTAAGCCTGCTAAACACTCTATGAAAATGTACTAAAACTGTGTGTAAATAGTCTGTTGATATGTATAAGAGTTACTTTGTAGTTAATACAAAATATAGTTTTTAAAATTATCAGTTTTATCTTTTCATTTTACTGATTTATTATTGATTTGAGTGAAATTGTCCCATACTCGTGGACTATTCTAATAAACTGTTGTCATACCTTTCGGTGGAGACCGTCGTCACTGGCTGATCGTCGAGTACAGCTGGCGCGAACCCTTTATTTGAATTATTCTAATAAAAGTAATTAAATGTTGGTGAGCTATTGCAATATATTTTAAGCACCACGTCAGATTGCTACTTCACTGTAGATCACCAACAGACCGTTCAACATCAAGAGGGCTTCAACACGTCCTTTCATTATTACAGCAATTAGGAGAAATTAGGAATTTGAAGGGAGAAATGAAGGCGAAACTAGGTAATACATTGGAAACAATAGAAGAAACCTTGTTAAAACTTGAAAATAAGACAACTACCAATAAGGATAGAGTAAGTTTTAATAAACCAAACCATGTTCTTAAAACATCCTCAGAAGCTGTGAACAATAAATTAAAAAATGTTCAACGATGTCTTACCTATAAAATTATAGTGAAAAGTGAATCCCCGTGTTCTATTAATGGAACTAAGGCAGAATTTAAAAAAAAAAAAAAAAAAAAAAAAACTTTAAACCCAAAAGATTTATAAATAGGTATCACGAATGTTATATCAACTTAACAATCAAATTTAATTATTATAACTGATATGAAATATTATCTGAAATAAACAAATCTTCACACCTAAAAGCTAAGGAAGCCAAAAAAAAAAAAATTAGAAGAGGAGATCACTAAAGATAACCTTCTTGATCTTTTAGTTGACCAAAATTTAAATTGAAAAGGGAAAGAAGACACCAGGATGGGACAAATTAAATTCTGAAATAATAAAACACACAGTAGAGTAATTCCCTGATTTATTTTAAACAATATATCAAATCGTATTTTCAACATGCCAAATACCTAAACAATGGAAAAAGGCCATTCTGATGCCTCTTCAAAAGCCAGACAGTTCCAAGTGTAGACCTATCAGCATTTTGTCAATGATGTCTAAAGTTCTGGATAAGATAGTTAATTCAAGACTTAAACACTATTTGAATGTTAATAAAATAATACATAAGCGCTAGTATGGATTTACACCACAGAGGTCAACAACTGATGGAATAACAAATATAATCCATTTAGCTTTAAATAGGAAATCTAATGTCTTAATGGTTAGTCTGGATATCAAAGGGGCGTTTGATAATGCATGGTGGCCAGCTATCCTGAAAAAATCTTAAATCATACAACTGTCCAAAAAAATTTTAGAAAGATCTATGAAGATACAGAGCAAACATTATTCTTACACCAAAACCATTACTATTAGTACTCCTCAGGGGTCATGTTTATGTCCGACCATGTAAAATATTTTTCTGTAATCGTTGAATAATGGTAACATTACTAAACTGAAATGAGTGAAGAAAGTGAAACATAACTGCACTACTTCACAATCATCACTAGTTGTTTTATAACTATGCTTAGAACCTTTCACAACCATGCTTATAACCTACCAACAACATACCATAATCTTCACAACATCCTAATTTTGTTCATATTCTGGTTAGATCTGATCATGTATTACACGATTACAGAAAAAAATTAATATTACACTCGTGACGAAAGTAGAATTTACAGCTCTCGTGAAATTACCACACTTCGTGGGTAAACGTGGGTAAACGTTTCACTCGAGTTGTAAAATGATCTACTTTCGTCACTTGTATAATAAATAACTATTAATCAACACTATTTTTGACCAATAACTAGTAAAAAGTTATTGTAGTTTATTTTTTTTCGAACTTATCGAACTCTGTCTAAGAATACCGACCTGTAAACAAATGTATATTTCTGATAAACCATAGAAAGTGAGGCATTAAAATATTTTCATGGGAAACAAAAGTATTTATAGTTCTTTGTACGAAGCTGATTTAATATTTCTTGGAATGAAACTACATTATATATGAGATATCATAGATAGTAGTAAAAAGATCGATGTTTCAAGTGATCGCTACTTTTTTGTGTGACGATTTATGCCTGAAGCCTAAAATATTATGTTCTGCGTTCTGAGATTAAAACTGTTGCTTTCACCAACCAGATAGTAGTTAGAATTATCAATGATCAAAATCTTTAGTTTTGGGTTTACAACGACCCTAAACAATTATTAATGTACTAATTCCCGTAATTCAAAAATAATTTTTGAAAAATTAAATATGATTAAAATTATGGAAGGCTGACGGATATTGTTAATAAAAGTGGACCCGAATATAACTCTTGTCGACCTCTGCATACAGTTGTTTTCATTCCAATTACATTTTATGTCAACTTCTCATATTTTCCACTTCTGTTGACGGTTACGAATGTAAAAATAAAATAATTCAGGATATAATGAATTAAATTCTATTGTGTCTAATTTATCTGGCTGTGTGGTAAAGTCTAGAATATGAAACGCCGTTTTTAAACTTATGACCTAATTTTACTTTCCACAAGATTTTATTATTTACTAACATCCTTTTTATGGTACTAAAGGTAATTGGGAAGGGGAATTTACAGGTCACCATCCTTTTCTAGTCAGGACGGGACTATGGATTTTATATCTTGAGTTCGTTACTAAATACATTCTTTTTTCCCTTGTGAGAATGGAACTCGCGTCTCTAGGAGTACCAAGTGAGATTAAGAGACAAATAGCTGTCGCTTATGATTTTTAGTATAATACTTAATTGTTTCTATTTCTGTATTTTCCAAGACAGCTTTTGAAATGTTCCATTGTTCACTTTTACCAGGATTGTTCACAGCTTCTGAGTATGTTTTAAGAACATACCCAGGTGGTTTATTAAAACTTACTCTATCCTTGTTGGTTGCTGTCTCATTTTCAACTTTTAACAAGGTTTCTTCTACTGTTTCCAATGTATTACCTATTTTCACCTTCATTTCTCCCTTCAAATTCCTAATTTCTCCTAATTCATGTAATAATGAAAGGACGTGTTTAAATAAATGCAATTTGCCCGCCATCTTGGACCGGATACGAAGCCCTCTTGATGTTGAACGGTCTGTTGGTGATCTACAGTGAAGTAGCAATCAGAAGTGGTGCTTAAAATATATTGCAATAGCTCACCAACATTTAATTAATTTTATTAGAATAGTCAACGAGTATGGGACACTTTTACTCAAATCATCGTGACATCAGATTATTTTCAACGGAAGGTACGTAAAATGAAAAGATAAAACTGATAATTTTAAAAACTATATTTTGTATTAACTACAAAGTAACTCTTATACATATCAACAGACTATTTACACACAGTTTTAGTACATTTTCATAGAGTGTTTAGGAGGCTTAATGGTGGTAGACAACAGCAGGGGAGTGGTATGCGACTGGAGCATGGTAAGCAAGGGGTGCGTGGTATGCTACTGGAGCATGGTATGCAAGAGGAGCGTGGTAGACTGGAGCATGGGCAACTACTGGAGCATGGTAGGCTACTGGAGCATGGGCTACAGCAACTGGAGCATGGGCGACGACAGCACGGGCTGGAGCGACAGCAACTGTACCAGCTCCCTTGGTGACTACAGCATTGAATCCGTTGACTGGATCAGCGGTGTAGTCTACAGTCCTGGTGGAACCATCGGGCTCGACGAGGGAGTACTGTCCCTGGACAGCATCTCCATCCCTGGACTCGTGCTGGCTCTTGGAGTCTCCAGTAGTTGGGTCGTTGACGGAGTAGGAGAAGTCGTACTGTGGGTGAGGGTCGTGCTCTTCAATTTTAGCAGCGGCAAGCAACTGAGGAGCTGCCTGGGCCAGAGCAAGAAGTGCTGCAAGAACTACGACCTTCTGGAAGAAAATGAATAGTGAGATATAGGTTTTATTACCCTGGTGAAACGGATGACAAAAATATTTAGCTTATAAATATATACAAAACCGTAATAATTATGAGGATCTACTATTTTAAAATAATATAGTGGAAAAGTAAGTCATAAACGAATGCTCAAATAATGATATGTACTTCAGTATAAATTCGACAAGTTGGAAAAAATAATGTCGACTTTTTTTTATGACAGACACGAGTGAAATTTTATTTCTATATCAAAGTCAATATTCAGCAATAGCTTCGTTAACCTAACATTTCATGAAGAAATGTAAAGAACTAATTTTAATAAGAATATACTTTCAAACCCTTAAGCGTTGTTTATATTTATGAATTTCGGTTCCCAAATAGTATTTATTCATTTAAATTAACATAATTAAAAAAAAAATATTTTCATATGTATTAAAAGAACTGTAAAAAAATAAATTGTGTTAGACTATATTTTTCTGTTTTAGAATTTATTTTGTAGCTTGAAATTAAGAATAGTAACTTCTGATTTCGTCTCCAAGTGCTTTAAATGTTTGATTTTGAAAAGAAATTATATTCGAGTATTCGAGTTTATTTAGTCCACTAGCAAATATAATTATTTCATTTACAAAGAAAGTAATTTTTATATCAACCAGTCAAGTGCCAGGTAACTCATCTAATAAAAGTAAAATTGTAGTGAAATATTTTTAACTTTTTGAGTTCCAAGAATTATGACATATTCTTTCCCTTTTATATATTTAAATTAAAAAACAATTAGTATAAATGAATTTGCCATCGGTGTTTATGATATTTAATTCACAAGTAATTTTTTGATTCCATGGTTGAAAAGTTTGGCGTTGAAATCCCCTCACCTAACTTTCAATCGCACTTGTATATCTACATTTTCGCTTTGTGGAAGGCTATTATTGTATCAGGTTATTCTTAAATTCAAATATTTGAATCGTACATTAGATCATGAATACATAATTTGTTTTACTGATTAGTTGTAATTTTCGATGTACTACAAACCCTTAGTTTGCGGGACTTACGAGTAAATGGTAACGATAAAGATAGTAATGCTGAATATTAACATAATTTTTCTAGTTCCATTATTTAATTGCTGTATATTGTGTATGAATAATATTGGTAATACTCACAGTGAGTGCCATATCCACAGATTGACTTGCGTCGAGTGACTACAACAGACGCCGGGTGACACCAGCTATATATACTGTTCAAGGATACACCCTACCTCACCCCTCTACGCTTCTCTAGCTCGCATTCCACTCTGTTTATTTGGGTTAAAGCATTGCTGACGTTACAACACACAATGAGTTTTTGATTTCCGTGGATGCAGAGAAATAAAGAGGTGAAAAATGAAATCGTTGCATGAAAATTCGTAACCTATTAATCACAATTGAATAGAAGCGAACTCATTAATCAATTAAAAAAGTGAAACTGAATTAATTCAGTATATAAATGAAATGTATTTATTTTTATTAAATCTTAACGTATCAGAATAGGATACGTCAAATATTATTGTATTCTATAGAAAAAATACTAATACTATGTCAATTTCTTTCCATAATGTTCAATAGCATTTATAATAATATAATACATTTGGTATAAGATTAGGTAAAATTCATGAATACATTTTATAAAATCTGTTAATTAAATAACTATATATAATAAATTAATTTAGTTAACTCCAGATACATAACACACTATTTTAAATTATTGATATTTACATTTATTAAAACATGAAAAGCTGTGTAAATGAAGAAAAACATGTCTCTCCTCAAAGAGACAATACACCTGATCCCAAATTAATTTTGAACAATTTTTATGACGAATATTTTGAAGTTGTATTTAATAATTGAACATTATTGATATTATTCATCTTGAGTATAAAATAATCCTTGACACATCAAGTTTTTTAATAATTTTTTACAATAAAATGATTTCGTTAACTCCAAATATATATCATAAGTTTTTTTTACTTATTGACATTGTTACGTTTAATTACAAAACCAGTAATAAACGTTGTTCACAAATGATATTGTTTGGTGCATAAATATTGAGGGAAAAGTCATCATTTTCAACTCCTTAAAGAATAGCCGACAGGAGTCTCTTGACTTTCTGTTTAATATAAATCTTATTGCTACCTTCAATAATTTTAGTATACTTTTTTTAATTATCCCTATGAATAACACCATAAGTTAACCGACCATTGAAATAACATTAGTATATGAGTAAATTAATTTTCTTTCAAAGATATTTCTTAACATATTGTAATAAAAAGCAATGCGATTTTCTTTTCTTACTTAACTCTCCTAATGATCGAACCAGTTTAGGCTTTTGCCACAGTCAATCCTGAAAACTTTAATATAGTTACTGGTAAAATGTAGCAATTATTCATTGTCATCATTCCAGAAGAATGTGAGCAATTTTTGCTGAAATGTAGAATACTTAGAAACATTTTGTGGACATACAAGTTCCGTTGCTAATAATCATAACACTAAGTAATCGTAATGTAATCAATTCTTATTCTTTCCAGCAAAAAATTCTCCCTGAGAATAATCACTGACTCCTATAAAAGTAGTAAAATGGTAATTTATTCTGTATTTACAAGGGTTTCTGTAGTTTTTGAAGGCACAAAAACCTGTTGCAATACCTAAGACTGTAAGCCTATTCATTAAACCATAAATGAGTTTGAACCCATACAAATTTGAGGATTTCTTCCCAAATCTGATTTACTTTGAGATTCCTAGTTGCATTGTCTTCTCCTGCTCCGAGAAAACTTAGTGAGCCCTGTAATTATAATTATTTCTTCTATGTCCCTACCCTAAAATTTTCAATGCTTATGGAATCGCCAAAAACACATCTGACAATTGTATATAATAATTGTAAAATATAATATAACATATTAGCGGAGGATATGACCTTTTTATTTTATATTTTATTTTATTATTCTTAATGTTATTTGTACTTAGAGAAATGTCGGTTGTCATTATCCATAATCAGGTTCATCACTCATTTTAACCGAATCCTCTGAATTGTAAATTCAATAGTAATTCCTCTGTACATAACTGGATTCATGAATATAATAAGATTATGACAGAAAGAAAAGAATTTTCTTGTTAAGTGATGGAAATGATGAGACAATTTATCACTTGAATTTATATCGTCGTGTAAAATGTACTTCATGAGATCCTGACGAGTGGAATATCGTATTGAAACACAAACTGCTACAGGCTCCCGATGGAGTGGACACATCGTGGGAGCCTTGAGTTTTGGGTATAATGAGGGATGAGGAAGGGGTTTTTAATGAGGAAAACTGATAAACCTAACTAAAAATTTTTTCTTAAAAAAAAGTCCTTTTAAGCTTGTTGGCAACCTGTTTTTTTTCCACATTTCCTTGTAAGCATATGATTTCGGAACTTCGAATAACTCAAAAAACATGACGTAAAGTGTATATAAACTATAAAGGCAGTATTGAAATTCCTTCCAATTTTCCAGTAGTCGACTTCACCCATTGCTGAAATTCCCACTGCACTACTCTGATACAGGAGCACTGACTACATACAACGAGGGCCATCTCACAACCAAATTATACAGCTCCTTAAGTTAGCTAGGCTAGGTTTAGTTTTAGTTTTAATTATTAGTTAGTATTTAATATAGGTTAGTTAGGTTAATTTCAGGGCGCCTTTCCTTCACAGCGACCGCCTTGAGCATACCGACTCCCTTGCAACGGCTTTTATTTTATATCTTCTTTCATCTTTGCTTCTGATCTCCTTTCCTACTATCCCTATCCATTCTTCTTATTGTTACAAAAGTGGCACTATTATTTATTCTTATTTTAATCGCATTCGCGACAGGAGAGATTGAACGACGAATAAGTTCTTTTCTTCGTATAGTATATACCATGTACATAGTAATATACATAATTTTTGCTTCCAAGGGCAGTTCCGTAGAGTACCAGCCAAATATTCAGGTTAACGTTTTAACATGCGGATAAATTTTATTGAAAATATGGATCTGTAGGAGATGTATCATTAGTCATTCTTTGCATGGTCTGTTGTTGTGTAGTAGTTCATACATATATTTATGTATATACATAGACTGAAAGGTTAGTACATATATTTTTTTAAGGAAGATTTTGGTTACTATGCGCTATATTATGGCTTTCAACTAATCCTAGGAAGACGGCTATTTGGAATAACAATTCAACCCACTACGAGGAGTAACATAGTCAGCTAATTACTTGCCATGTTATTTTTTACGGAAAACTAAATTTGAGTGACCTGAAGGATAATTAATAAGTTTGTCAATATTTGTCTGATAGCCATACCATGCTTCACGTGTAAAACAATATCACAGCAATTTCACGAAAACAAAGGCATGAACCAGAGTTTAGTTAACCAAATATTTATATTTCGATGGGAAACTGTTAAGAATTAGCAACACGTCCAATTTTCGCGTTTTACTTAACGGGTATTTAAACTGAATGACCGATTGCCAGTTATTCCACACGTTATGGGATATTTCTGATACTTGATGAAAATAACGGGATGATTTCATCATAAGTAATTCGATCTTTATATTTACGCCAGAAACCATTTCTATTTGTACCCTCAGGTTAGCCATGTGTGTTAAAGTGTTAGCCTTTATCTCACATGGTAAACCTAGATTGGCGAGCTCGAATTCCGCTGGACAATAGGAATTTATTTGGTGATGGTCTCACTAAATAAACTCCTTAGTCCCACCCTGGCTAGAAAAGGGTAGTAACCTGTAGATAACCCGTCCCAATTAGCCTGAGTAGCAAAAATTGGACGTAAAAAACTAATAATAATAATAATATGGGTACCCTTCAACGACGGCTAGTTGCTAGGGACCATTATAATTTAAAATAAATTTATTTTAACAAATTTTTCTTGAAAAATGTTTAAAATAACGTTATTTTTAATATATTTTCAATTTTCATTTATAATAAACTTTACTCCCACCTGTTAATTGATATTTGATACCACTTGATTCCCAAATTATTCCAGGCAAATATTCGTGTCACTATTCTAGGTCATCATGAGGAGCATATTCCGCTTTGCTCGTAAGGGTTTGGGAATTTTGTTTAATGATCCAACTGCTTAAATAAGTCCAACTATGGATCAGTTTCATCTTTCTAGGAATTCCATTAGACGGAACAGTAATACTCACAAACTTCGGGATAGGTAGATACTAAATTATAGGAGGATCAGGTATATTATTTAGCACTTCAGTTATTCTGATCTTATGAGGGGGGGGGGGCTGTGAAATGTATGGGGATACATTATCATAGTCAAGCAATATCTGGTCTAGTAGGCATGACGAAATTAACTAACCAGTTTAACACTAGAGTGCCACGTCTCGCTAAAATGCCACCATCAGTTCATTATTAAAGGTTGATTTTGAAAAAGTCCGTAACGCAAAAAGAATACTGGGCTATAGCGTGTAGTGAAATCGTAAATATCCACGTAATTACTAATCTTTACTAAATTAGCGTTTGCAATATTATTTTCACACAATTACTAAAATATACACTTACCTCTAACTGAATCATCAATGCATTTATTTATATTAATTAAGATAAATCATCTATTGAGGAGGTACTGATGATGCGAATTTTGAACCATTTCTTCAAATTTCCATCGATTCTATCCAGGAAATGAGGAAAATGATGTCCGCTCAAAAGTATATGTATGTTATTTGTCTATATGAATGTACGTGTATATATATATATATATATATATATATATATATATATATATATATATATATCATTTAACGCTCTAGTGGTCACAAGTTTTGTTTAATCGTTATAAAACTCGATATTTAAACGTTTTATGTAAAATTAAACACCAAGTTCGTTAATTTAGAGGGTGATGTTATAAAAATATTGTTGAATACACGTTGCTTCTATATTGAATATTAAGCTAGATTTACATATTTTCTTGCGTCAGTAATCACCCACTCCTACTCACGTCATATTAGCAATAAACAGTCATATCATGAGGTAAAATACACCAAATATGGTTTTCATTGAACTTTTTTGTGAGATAAATGCGAACACGTTATGTGATTACTTCATCAATTAAGATCATTGGTTCTTTACTTGAAAATGTTTATTAGATCTTTACCATACTCGATATTTAACCAATTCAGTCATTACTAAAGATTATATTTGTTTTTGGCGTAAATGGGACCTGGAATTTGGAGGAGGTGGTGATTTAGAGAGGGGGGAATTTGAAAATTCAAAATGTAAATTGTTACTGAACCTATCTTGTTACCAACTACAATTGTTACAATTGTTGCTCTATAGAATAATTAGCTATCGATTGTTGAGAATATGTGGCGAGATGAGCCTCTCAAGTGTGTCATACTGTCACATAGGAAATATGCCTAGTTTTCGCAGCACCTGCGTGATGGAATTTTCAGATGATGCTCTCCTAACCGGAACGAGTAATCTTCATTTATGGTTGTCACCATTTTCTATCCAGGATGGGACTAAGGATATTATTTAGTGTGTTGTAACTAAATAAATTTCAATTCCTCAGGCGTGGAGCGAATCCCTGATTCTGGTTGACCTGGTCGTATTAAAGCATGTGCTTTATCACACATAACCAACATGAGCCCCGTCTTCCCATAAAATGCATTAACACTCAGGATTTCGGCATATGTTATCAAAATGAAGTAGTGGCTTTCAATAAGTTAAAAGGCCAAAATGTATAAAATAGAATGGAAATGTAGGTTTCATTACCTAGCAAGACAGAATATGTATGAAAGTTCATCACACAGATCCTCCGTAAATTAAACAGACCCCACATGTAGGAATGACACACAAATGATCTCATATCGCGATACAATATCTACCTCCATAAAAATAAAATTATTTGATGGCCTCATCGCACTAACTGTTTCCATGTACCTCAAGAAATAAAGGTCCGTTGAAAACAATATTTGGTAGAATAATGCTTGGAATACGACATTTCATGATATATCTCTTATTTTTAAAGTGCGATGATTAAAAGTGTGGGTTTACTCAATGCTGGAATTTAGAAATTGCCAATATCCCGCTTTATATTGAATATAGAGTAGTGCGTATAACAACATTTATAGATATTATTAAATTGGCAATAATACTGGTTTTATGTAATTTCTTTATACGACGAATAATAAATTTCGGAATCCCCCCTCTAAACTCTCCCTTCAACTGGTATGATTCCAGCCGTTACCGAACTTGATCTTAGGTTTTACATTTAGATGTCCAGTTTGATACCGATCAAACAAAAATTGCAGCCACTGGAGCACAGTCATATATTCACATATATTATTATTATTTTTTTGAGCAGACCGCGTCATGAACACGACCGCAACAGTTTGTTCTTTCAAGGAAAATCTGCTAAAACCTCAAAAGGCAAGAAGGATCCTTTATTCTGACATCAGCTTTGGGATACGTTCCACAAGCATGTTGATGAAAATTTTCATGTTGACAGCTATAGGTTCTTTAGGACAAGAATTGCAAGAGCAATGCTGAGTTGGCAGTTAGTAGAGCTATGCATGTCCATCTTGAGAAATAGAAAGGGCTATCAAGATTATTGATGCTTGGCATTTAATTCGACAAGGACCTCTTACTCATCAAGATCTGTAGTGACTCTTGAGACAGCTGGAAGTGCCTGTGGATATCATAAGAATACGTAGAGTATTGAACGTATTAAAGATATTGAGTTGGCTTATAAAAGGTAAGTCATATTCATAAACGACGTGAAGATAAGTTATTTATTTGCGGAGAGTATGTACATTGAGCGAGAGCTTAACGGTGGTAGACGACTGATGGGGCGTGGTAGGCAACGGCTGGAGCATGGTATGCAAGAGGTGCGTGGTATGCTACTGGAGCATGGTAGGCGACTGGAGCATGGGCAACTACTGGAGCATGGTAGGCTACTGGAGCATGGGCTACAGCAACTGGAGCATGGGCGACGACTGCAGCACGGGCTGGAGCGACAGCAACTGCACCAGCTCCCTTGTGGACAACTGCGTTGAATCCATTGACTGGATCAGCGGTGTAGTCTACAGTCCTGGTGGAGCCATCGGGCTCGACGAGGGAGTAAGATCCAGAGACGACGTCTCCACTCCTGGATTCGTGCTGGCTCTTGGAGTCTCCGGTCGAAGCGTCGTTGACGGAGTAGGTGAAGTCGTACTGTGGGTTGGGGTCGTACTCATCAACCTTAGCAGCGGTGAGCAACTGAGGAGCTGCCTGGGCGATGGCGACCATTGCGGCCAGAAATACAACCTTCTGCAAACAAAAAAGTCGTCATCAATAAGTTTAAATAAATCATTACCCATAATAAGTAAAGACGTAATACTAAACAATCCCGATATATTATGCTCTTCCATTGGAATTGACTTGCCCGAAGGAAATTTATTTGAGCTGCCTTCTAGAGAAGCATCGAACACCATAGAAGCTAAGGACGGAACCCTGGTCCAGTCAGTTACCTTAGTATTGGAACATGTAAAACTTTTAGTGATTAGAAGTAAGAGGATACTTATTCTTCGTTTTCCTGGATTCAACCAAATGCATGTATACATTATAATCAATATGCGATGTGAATTAAAGAACTCTTGGATGTATGTTACTAGGAGAAAAATGGCCGAACAAAGAGATGTTAGGTGGAACTCCCAGAGGTACAGTGGATCCGGGAAGAATTGGTTTCATCACCTAGACAAGAAACACGTGAAAGATTGGTTTTTCGTAATTACAGATGCCTACTTCCTATTCACCGATAATAGTTAAGAGGAGCTTCGGAGTTGCAGAGTTCCTTTAAACATTGGCTCCTACTCATAAATAGTGTGGCAAGTAAAATTGTTGAAGAAACTTTAGAGATAAGCAAATTCTCACTAGGAAAGCAAGAAAATTCTGATCTTCCTGTTTTTTTTTCTAAATTTCTGCACAGCTACGCATAACTCTGAGATCCTGTACGTATGGGTTCATAAAGGCTTTGTGCTGGTTTGTTAATTATTTATTAATTTCCGCTTTATGCTATCATGGCTAATGGGGACAGGTTATATACAGGCTATCACCCTTTTCTAGCGAGGGTGGGACTAAGGATTTTATTTAAAGAGTTCGTCATTCATATTGCTCGAATCGAACTCAGGACTCTGCGCTGACCAATTGAAATTAGTCCCAATTAGTATTATCACAAAGTGGAAGTCATTAAATAACATTTTATTACATTTTCTTTGAATCTGAATATTTGTTGAAGGATAATATGGTGTAATAAATGCCCATAACAATTAATATTTCATAATTTAATTATTTTCAAAGATATAAATTATTCAAAGTTTTAATTGTTTACTTACGAATTCTGTATCATTTAAACTATTTATCGCTACGATTGAACGTGTGTTTATTTTGGTTTAATTTTGACCCACTCTTTTTACCTGACGTGTTTCTTACGGAAAAACCCTTAGGATAAAAACACCGATCATTGCTCCGATAACAAGCATTATTCTTATCTTGTGGTTTCTTACGCCTTTCTCCTAATTCTAAAACCAATTTTCACAATCATGCTAAATTAAAAGCAATCCACCTGATCATCCGAGATGTTTCCAAGCTTGGGATCTTAGGAACCCACATAAAATATATCTTGCTTCTACAAACCGCGTGGGTTTTAGTGTTGCCCCGTTTCCTTCCAGCAAAAAAAGGTGGAATAGGTGGTATAAATCACAGTAAAATTATCATAACTTGGTTATAAAACCTTAATGGAAGAAGCCAATAGTACAAGTTCTTAACAATAAAATTAGTGTTTTGAGATTTTGAGGTAATTATTCTTACAAATCAATATAGGTACAGTTTCAGTTTTTTTTGTATTATTTAAGGACCTGTAATAGCTCACATACTGCTATTTCCATTCCAAAAAATATTAACAAATAATTTCCTTTCAAAGGTCTAATGCAAAAAACCAAATTGTGAAAATTGATTTTTTTTTAAAAACATACGTTTTCTCCATTCGTTATAAATTTAATGTTCTAATATTTAAAATAGTTTTATTGTATTTTAAATCAGTTCCATAAATTCTACTTATTTTTATGAACAAATGAAAAAAAAACTCTTTATATAGCATATTTTTTTTTTGGAAACATAGATTAAAAAAAGAATTTTAATTTAAAACATGCACGTTGTAAATCGAAATTCATTTGAAATCCATTTATTTGTTACTTGCTTAGTTAATTGATATCAGAAAAAAACTGGTTCTGTATTTAATTTATGTCGATTTAGAAATAGAGAGGCTGAGTAAAACTTTCTTTCTAGTGGAAAGATTAATCTATTTCCAATAGTTTAATTCCTTTTAATAGTTTAAAAAGACATTTAACACTAGATTTCAAATCTATACACATTATATATAATGAATAATGTTCTAATTAGGTAAGGTATGCGGGAAAGAGCGTTGATATTAATATAAAACTCGGGCTGCAATAAAAAAACACTTTTTAGTCCACCCTGATTAGAAAAAGGGTGGTAGGAAACCCTATTAGAAGTATCAATTGGGATTAAGATTTTAAACTAATTAATTAAAATAATTATAAACTACCACATAAAGATTAATAATATATAAAATATTCTTTGATACAAGAGAGATATGAATACTTACTGAGAAAGCCATGACTAGTTGTGTTGTGTCCGTTGCTGAACTACATCTCCAGTAGGTCCACACTCCTTTATATACTCAAGCTGGCCAACGAAATAAGGCTAAGAATCGTATCCCCACCACTCCCTACCTGTCCTTTCAAACTCAAACCATTCTCTGTATATATAAATATATATATATATATATATATATATATATATATATATATATATATATTATTTGTTACGATGAAGTACCTCATCAAAGAAAGAGTTATATTCACTAGATATCCCGTATATATATATATATATATATATATATATATATATATATATATTTATAAAAAACAAACAAATAAATTAAGCTTTCACCGTTTTTGGGGGGTACCTACGTATCAAGGCCAGCCTCCTAATCTGCTTTATTTAAGGTAATTATTTAAATTTTGAGTCTCATATAAATATATTTTCTGTTGGGGATGTTGCTAAGGGTGCAGTTTAAGGTAAACTTTATTATGGTATAAGTAGAAAATTTACTATTCTGATGGACGCTTTTAGAACATTAGTTGACATTTGTCTTATTTCTTTAGTTGTATAACTCCTCCTCATATATTTCGCACTCTGGATGGTACCTCCTCAAAAGTTTTGCAATATCTGAACTATATATATATATATATATATATATATATTATATATGTCTTTTGTGGTTTGAGGTAATGTAAGGCTGGCATAAACACTAATTAATTAAAATGTTCCTTTATTATTATTGTGTGCTAGGTACAAAACAGGTAATTATAAGTAAGTACATAAAATTTCATGTAGGGTGATATACATCAAATCTACACTTGTGACATTGAAAATGGTTACAACTTTGGCCGGCATTTAATCCCTCTAAATTCTTGGAAAAACCAAAACATGTATGATTCTTTATTTGTAGAGTTGTTTGCAAAAATATATTAAGATGTGGGGTAAAGAAAAAACTCCAACTTTTGAGCGTCAGCTTAATAGTTGAAACTAATTTCTTTCTAACCTTTAAAAGATATTTCAATTGTGCTTGCATAAATGTGACAAGCACCAAGTTTGCCACAATAATAATTTCTGCGATTCAGTAAAATACACATATTTAATTCATCATCGACGCGTTTTGAGTGTTTACGCTCCTTCTTAAAGAGTTATTTCAATACAAATTAAAATAAAAAGTTGCTATGTTGTCTTATACCATATTACTACTTAAATAATTAAAATTTCTGTTTTGCTTTTAACCATCGTGTTTTTTTTTTGAAAAAATAATATCCATATGGTATAATATATTAAATAATATAGCCGTCCTCATTAACGTAATTAACTAATAGTTATTTATTATACAAGTGACGAAAGTTGATCATTTTACAAATCGAGTGAAACGTTTACCCACACGAGCGAAGCAAGTGTGGTAATTTCACGAGAGTTGTAAATTCTACTTTCGTCACGAGTGTATATTACATTTTTTCTGTAATCGTGTAATACATGATCTGATCTAACCAGAATATGAACAAAATTAGGATGTTGTGAAGATTATGGTGTATGTTGTTGGTAGGTTATAAGCATGGTTGTGAAAGGTTATAAGCATAGTTATAAAACAACTAGTGATGATTGTGAAGTAGTGCAGTTATAAACAAGTGCAGGTTATAAACAAGGAAGGTAATTATTATTATATTTAAATTTTAAAATATATTGATTATTTCCACCAATAATTCATTCACATTTCAATTTATTTTGTTAAAATAAATTCTTACAATGTTAAGAAACATTTAAAAGCATTTAATTTCCAACTTCAAATTATTTTTTAATTTATACTTATTAATAATTAAGAAGGCAATTCACTTTCTTCACTTGTGAAGAAAGTGATTACTTTCTTCACTCTATTGCAAAATGTTTCACTTTCTTCACTCATTTCAGTTTAGTAATGTTACTATTATTCAACGATTACAGAAAAAAAAACGTTTTTGCTTGTTGTAATTAATTGCATTAGGCAATTATAGTAAATTAACCTCCATCAACTTTTTATTTATTTTATTTTTATTGTCATTAGTGGGCAATCCCACTCTATTTATAACTACATGAAGTTCTATAATTAGTATAGACATGTTTTTATTTATTTATGGGCCTCACATCAGAGGTGGTTTTCTCTTTATAAAGTCAACAATTATACAATGACAAATAACAAAAATAAAAGTTAAAAATAAACAACTTATAAATGAACATAGTAATAACTTCAAGTAATTATAATCAGAAACTGCTGTCAGTACTAGTTGGTGAATAATTAATGGGAATTGAATAGCTGAAAACAGTAGTGTTTGTAGCAATATCCTCCTTGGGGCGGTTTATATATATATTCACACTCTCACACATGTTAGTGTCAATTAATGCATATAATTTGTAATTTAGCTGTACACCACAGGCTTAAATTATTACGTATGTTTGAATTTTGTATATGAGAATATCTTGTTAATATATCGGCCTGACACAAAATATTTTATATAAAAATGAAAATTGATTATTATGTCGCCTTTTGACTGTCTGGTAAAACACCTCTGAAAATTTACTAAGTGCTTTCTTGCACTTAGAAAATAAAATGCACCCTCACAGGCTATCGGTTTGTTATTTTTAAATCTGACTTATTCAATAGATATCATTCCTTGTTGAAAGTCTGCAGTCATTTATGTGATGGGTG
This sequence comes from Riptortus pedestris, assembly GCA_019009955.1. Classification (NCBI taxonomy): domain Eukaryota; kingdom Metazoa; phylum Arthropoda; class Insecta; order Hemiptera; family Alydidae; genus Riptortus; species Riptortus pedestris. The sequence goes on from CM032229.1 coordinate 9,285,765, forward strand.
TAAGTCTTATCAGCTGTAAAATCACATGGGCATAATGGGTTGTTAGTCAGTTTGAATATGTTTTGATATGCTTCAATTGAGTCATGTTCTGTTAGTAACTATGTAGAGTAAAATATAGTGATTTTTCTTTCTTCAAATATTCTTTGATATCGAGCATGATAGTCTTAATGAATAACTACTTAAAATCATTAGAGAAAAAATATGTATATACAAACTGAATTTCATTTCATACACTTCGACTTACAATTGATATTTTTGAACTGAAATTTCCAAATGGTAGTGTGAAGGAATATAGTAACGAATTACCACATTAAATAATATTTGAATGACTGTTCTAATGTATAAACAAAATTTCAATAAAGTACTTATACTTATCATATATGACTAAGAATGGTTTTTGTAACAAGTTTTGTCCTGGGAACTAAATTAAGATGCAATTTTTTAAAGTTGTTTTCAATATTAAAACTTACTAATGTTATTATGAGAGGAGAAATCATACACTAGGTTCTTCATTCTGTTTTTATATCTACCTTCGAACAAAAATTATTCATTATATTATATTTTGGAATATAAATTACACTGAATAAGCTATTATAATGTTAATTAATAACCAAAAATTAAATTTTATAATGGTTTAGCACTATAGAATCAATGGAAATGGCTTCAAAATGATATTAAAATAATGAATTGTTCTACTGTATTCTCCCATTAAGGTTTTATAACCCTGTTATGATAATTTTATCTGACGGTTTGTATTCGAGTGACATGATGATATGATTTATTGTACCATTTTCGAGTTGTTTTTTTTTTTTTATTGTTGAACATTAAGCAGAATGAAATAATAATAAAAGCCTCGCAAGTTGTCAAATCATGAAATGTTAGAAGTGAATTTCTAAGCTGCTGAGCAGTGGTGGTTCTGTTGAAATCTTAAAACCTCTGAATAGATAAGATAAATTATTTTTTAATTTAAACTGTAGTGGACTTCCATATAGGCATACAATATCAAAATACTGAAGAACAACAGTGAAAAGTGAGCCCCTAAGTGTTAAAATATATATTTTATGAAATCGCAGACATTTAGTATTAACTTCAATTTTGTAAAGGTGTTAATTTTCTTTTTCAAGGCCTTACATTGTACAATTTCAATGAGAGTTACAAGAAATAAAAATTACGAAATAGTATTCATTGTATTGCCGCTTGTGGGAAGGTTGATAAATGATGTTATCAGATACACATTACAGACTAGTGTTAGCACATCGGCATAGATCTTACCGGTAGAATTGCTCTTGTAGGTCCAACCATATTATTATCGTCACATGGAAAGCCTAGAGTTCGATTCTCCCCTGGGCAATAGAAATTACTTATTAACTCTTTAAATAAAATCCTTAGTTCCACCCTGGCTAGAAAAGGGAGGTAACCTGTAGATATCCCGCCCCAATTAGCCTTAGTATCAAAAAGTGGATGATAGTAAATTACGAATATAATAAACGATATATAAATATTTAGTTGCAAAGTTAGTTTTCCCATTAATTATATTCTGCATGAGCTATGTGTATTTTCGTCATTTTCAGAAATCCCCGCCCCCTTTTAGTCTTAGGCTGTCGACTATTGACCAATATATCGGGACACGTCATATTGTAAACTTAAATACCAACTGTTCTGAACATTCTGAAAGAACCTTTATTATATGAGATTGGTCGAAATATGTTGTGAAGACGTCATCGACTAAGATTTTTACGTTCTTTATTCGAAGATGTTCATTTGATCTATACCATTTTCGATATTTAAACGTTTCATTTAACACCAAAGATCGTATTCCTTAATGGCTGAAATCGGTCCAAAGGAAGGGATTTTGAAAATGAAAAAATTCACATAGCTCATTCAGGACATAATTAATGGGATCATTAGCTTTGCAAACAAATATTTATATATTGCTAATTATTATTATTATTATTTATTAACGGCCACTTTTTTATACTTAGGCAAATTGGGGCGGTTTATCTACTGGTTACCATCATTTTCAAGTTTTATGTCATACTTTAGTTGTAGTCCCAACCTAGCTAGAAAAGATCCCCGTCCCATTTAGCTACATTAGTAAAAAGTAAACGTTAATAAATAATAATGAAAGCCTTTATGACTTTTAAAATGCCAGATGATTTTGATTCAACTAATAGCATAAAACTGGACGTGGGAGTTCAGCAAGGTTCAGTTTATTAATTTTCCAAAAGATTCGTGATATAGGATACGATCTGAAATGTTATTTATTTACAAAGTTGGAATTTCAAGCAATCAAATATAATACGAGCTATCATTTCATCGATTGTTCTATTAACCTTTGAGAGAGACACAATTGATTTCTTGTCGTTCGTGATGTCGTACGAAAATAAAAGTGGGGCTGAACCAGTTCTCGGAGGGCACTCGTTATGAAAAACCGGTCAAGACAGAGTCAAGATCACGCATGGAATATTATAACTAGCTTTCATTATAATCCTAACCAAAAGAAATAATGAATATAAAATTGTAGATTTAAGTGCATGTTAAAATAATTGCTTTCTCTGTATATCAAACTTCGTTATTTTTTTCTTGCGTATTGATAACATGGATTTGAGACAAACTTTATTTTTTCTGCGATAAGCTGCCTTTGCCTTTCTCCATCTTCTACATTGACATATTTTCTCATTTTAAGCAGATTTCCCTTAAGGGAAATCAGCTATTGAGGTAGTACTCATGACGTGATTTTCGAAAAATTTCTTCAAATGTCCATCGATCGCTTTAGCGGTCGAAATGTTTGTTTCATTATTACCAGCCTTGATATTTAAAAGCTTTATGTAAAACGAAAGATCAGGTTCGTTTATGTCTAAAATCGGACAAGTGGTAGGAGGGGTTTCCGAAAGTTCGAAGTATCTTCGTAAAAAAAAAATAATATAGAACAAATCTTATTGCAAATTAAATTTACAATAATTATGGATATATACATTTATTCTCTATCTTGAATATTAATGTTTGCATTTTTCACTTTTGAGCCTTCAGCAAACCCCCACTTCCACTCATGTCATATTAACAATTAGCTGTTATATCATGAAGCACTTTATTACAAGGTTAAATACCAAATATTGTTAGCAGATTTCCCCTAAGGGAAATCAGCTATTGAGGTTGTACTCATGACGGAGTTTTCGTCATTTTTCTTCAAATGTCCGTCGATCCTACCTAGTAGATGACGAAAATGAGGTCCGTTCAAAACTGTATATATATATATATATATATATATATATATATATATATATATATATATATATATATCTATATATATCTATATATATATATATATATATATAGATAGATAGATAGATAGACTAGCTCAGATACCGGCTTCGCCCGGGAATCGGTTTGAGGGTGAATGGTGATGGAATTTTTTTGGCAAGGCTCTACTTTGCACAATATTTTGACATTTACTCGTCCCAGTGTTTAGGGTTTATACCCGTCGTTCACATTTGTTAATAATAAAATTAATTTTTTATGTAAAACTTCACTGCCCTCCATATTGTCTTATTTCCCGTCCTTATAACCCCCACTCCTGCCCGTCCCTAGAAATGTTAGGATGGCCTATTATAAGGAAGCCGTTAGTGCTAATACATATACCGAGTTTTATTTATTTCGGTTGGGTCTTTTGTCCCAAATAGAACTGTTCACTTCCGGTATAGGTTTTAGCGTATATCTCGTTTATAACTCGGTATACGAAAAAAATGTATATGACAAAAGTTACTCTAAATTACAAAATAAACACCTTTTGTTATGTGCATGTTTGTCGAAAAACCAATAGGAAACGAAATATCGCTATTTTTAATTTCAGACCTCCCTTATAACCCCCACTCTTGTTTGTCTCAGAGAATTTTAATATAGCCTAAAGTCTAAGTTGGGTTAATAGTAATATACATACCAAGTTTCATAAAATTCGGTTCAGCCGTTTATGCGTGAAAATGTAACAAACAAACAAACAAATAAACAAACAAACAAACAAACAGACACCAAAGAAACAAAATGCAGTTATGGTGTCTATGACATGTGAAACGAAAAGTTATCGTGAAATTTCGCGAAAAAAATCAATGTACAGACAGAGGTTACAATTTTATATATATATATATATATATATATATATATATATATATATATATATATATATATATACTAGCTCAGATACCCGGCTTCGCTCGGGAATTCATTTGAGGCTGAATGGTGATGGTATTTTTTTGGCAAGGCTTTAGTTTGCACAATATTTTCACCTTTACCCGACCCACTATTTAGGATTAACACCCGTTGTTGGCATTTGTTAATAATAAAATTAAATTTTTATGTAAGTCTTCACTGTCCTACATATTGTCATATTTCCCGTCTCCTGTGCATTATGCATAGATCTCAGTTATTAAGCACAAAATATTGTGGTGAAACGAAATATCACCATTATTAATTTCAGGCCTCCCTTATAACCCCCACTCCTGCCCGTCCCTAGAAATGTTAGTATGGCTTATTATAAGGAAAGAGTTAGTGCTAATACACATACCGAGTTTTATTTATTTCGGCTGGATCTTTTGTCCCAAATAAAATTGTTCACTTCCGCTATAGGTTTTAGCGTACATCTCGTTTATAATACGGTATACGAAAGAAGCGTGTAAAACAACTGAGGAAAGAAAGAGGGAGTGAGAAAGGTTCTAGATTACAGGAAGGTCTCCCCACCCGTCCCTGACGCTCCAGGTTAACCAACAGAACATGACAAACGGCTAACTCTCAATTCCGCTAACATTACCTCATATTCAGATTCTATTTTCAATTCTAATTATGTATGTTTAAATACTTTCGTTTTTTGTGAATTAATTGATGTTTTAAACACATTAAAGGATGAAATTACTTACTTCCGATTAATTAATGTTCCAGTGAAAGACAGAGGAAGGGGGGGGAGTAATATACTTTGCTCCTCATGAAACAGCTACTTGTTTTTAAAATGCTTCATACAATTGAAATGTTCTTGTTTATCGTCATGTTCATAATTGCCGAAAAACCAATAGGAAACGAAATACCGCTATTATTAATTTCAGGCATTTCTTATAACCCCCACTCCTGCCCGTGCCTAGAAATGTTGATATGGTTTGTTATAATGAAAGCGTTAGTGCTAATACACATACCGAGTTTTATTTATTTCGGTTGGATCTATTGTCCCAAATAAAATTGTTCACTTCCGCTATAGATTTTAGCGTATATCTCGTTTATTATTCGGTATACGAAAAAAGTGTATATAACAAATGTTACTCTAAATAACAAAGTAAACAACTTTTGTTATGTTCATATTTACCGAAAAACCAATAGGAAACGAAATATCGCTATTTTTAATTTCTGGCTTCCCTTATAACCCCCACTCCTGCCCGTCCCTAGAAATGTTGGTATGGCTTGTTATAATGAAAGCGTTAGTGCTAATAGATATACCGAGTTTTACTTAGTTCGGTTGAGTGTTTTGTGCCAAATAAAATTGTTGACTCCCGCTATAATTTTTAGCGTATAACTCATTTATGCTTCGGTATACGGCGAAAGTGTATATAACAAAAGTTACTCTAAATAACAAAATAAATAACTTTTGTTATATGCATATTTGCCGAAAAACCAATAGGAAACGAAATATCGCTATTTTTAATTTCTGGCTTCCCTTATAACCCCCACTCCTGTTCGTCTCAGAGAATATTAATATAGCCTAAAGTCTAAGTTGGATTAGTAGTAATATACATACCAACTTTCATAAAATTCGGTTCAGCCGTTTATGCGTGAAAAGGTAACAAACAAACAAACAAACAAATAAACAAACAAACAAACAAACAGACACCAAAGAAACAAAATGCAGTTATGGTGTCTATGACATGTGAAACGAAAAGTTATCGTGAAATTTCGCGAAAAAAATCAATGTACAGACAGAGGTTACAATTTTATATATATATATATATATATATATATATATATATATATATATATATATATATATATATATATATATATATACTAGCTCAGATACCCGGCTTCGCCCGGGAATTCATCTGAGGCTGAATGGTGATGGTATTTTTTAGCAGGCTTTACATTGCACAATATTTACCCATTTACCCGTCCCAGTTTTTAGGATTGATACCCATCTTTGCCGTGGATTTGCTAATAATAGAATTATTTGTTCGATAAGGCTTCACAGTCTTCGATATTTTTATATTTCCCGTCTCTTATACATGTAAATATGGTGAATTTTTATTTCAGGCCTCCCTTTTTACCCCCCCCCCTCCCGTTCGAATGAAATGAATGACTCCTGCTATGGTTTTAGCGTATTTCCCGTATTTACTTCATTTACGGCAAAAGTGAATACAACAAAAGCTACATTAAATAACAAAGTAAACAACTTTTGTTATGTGCACGTTTGCCGAAAAAACAAATAGACAATGAAATATCGCTATTTTTAATTTCAGGCTTCCCTTGCAACCCCCACTCCTGTCCGTCCTTAGAAATGTTGGTATGGTTTATTATAATGAAGGCCTCACTGCTAATACACATACCGACTCCCGCTATAATTTTTAGCGTATAACGCATTTAAACTTCGGTATACGACAAAAGTGTATATAACAAAAGTTACTCTAAATAACAAAATAAACAACTTTTGTTATGCGCATATGTACCGAAAAACCAATAGAAAACGAAATATCGCTATTTTTAATTTCATGCTTCCCTTATAACCCCCACTCCTGTTCGCCTCAGAGAAAATTAATATAGCCTAAAGTCTAAGTTGGGTTAGTAGTAATATACATACCAAGTTTCATAAAATTCGGTTCAGCCGTTTATGCGTGAAAAGGTAACAAACAAACAAACAAACAAACATACACGAAAGAAACAAAATGCAGATATGGTGTCTATGACATGTAAAACGAAAAGTTATCATGAAATTTCGCGAAAAAATAAATGTACAGACAGAGGTTACAATTTTATATATATATATATATATATATATACTAGCTCAGATACCCGGCTTCGCCCGGGAATTCATTTGAGGCTGAATGGTGATGGTATTTTTTAGCAGGCTTTACATTGCACAATATTATGACGTTTACCCGTCAGTGCAAGACTTCGCTGTTCTGCATATTGTCATATTTCCCGTTTCCTGTGCATTATGCATAGATTTGAATTATTAATGAGAAAATATTGACATACATTTGAATAAATTTTTTCATTTGAGGTACCTGGTAGTTCATATTGAAAAGAAGTGTTGAGAAAATTTCTCTAAATAACAAAGTAAACAACTATTGTTATTTGCATATTTGCCGAAACCCCAATAGGAAATCACTATTTTAATTTCAGGCCTCCCTTACAACTCCCACTCCTGCCCGTCCCTAGAAATAGTATGGCTTATTATAAGGAAGGCGTTAGTGCTAATTCAAATACCGAGTTTGGTTTAGTTCGGTTGAGTCTTTTGTGCCAAATAAAATTGTGGACTCCCGCTATAGGTTTTAGCGTATAACTCATTTATACTTCCGTACACGGCAAAAGTGCATGTAACAAAAGTTACTCTAAATAACAAAACAAATAACTTTTGTTATGTGCATATTTGTTGAAAAAGCAATAGGAAACGAAATATCACTATTTTTAATTTCAGGCCTTCCATATAACCCCCACTCCTGCCCGTCCCTAGAAATAGTATGGATTATTATAAGGAAGGCGTTAGTGCTAATTCAAATACCGAGTTTGGTTTAGTTCGGTTGAGTCTTTTGTGCCAAATAAAATTGTGGACTCCCGCTATAGGTTTTAGCGTATAACTCATTTATACTTCCGTACACGGCAAAAGTGCATGTAACAAAAGTTACTCTAAATAACAAAACAAATAACTTTTGTTATGTGCATATTTGTTGAAAAAGCAATAGGAAACGAAATATCACTACTTTTAATTTCAGGCCTTCGATATAACCCCCACTCCTGCCCGTCCCTAGAAATGTTAGTATGGCTTATTATAAGGAAGACGTTAGTACTAATTCAAATACCGAGTTTGGATTAGTTCGGTTGAGTCTTTTGTGCCAAATAAAATTGTGGACTCCCTCTATAGTTTTTAGAGTATAACTCATTTATACTTCCGTATACGGCAAAAGTGAATATAACAAAAGTTACTCTAAATTACACAATAAACAACTTTTGTTATGTTCATATATGCCAAAAAACCAATAAGAAACGAAATATCGCTATTTTTAATTTCTGGCTTCCTTATAACCCCCACTCCTGCCCGTCCCTAGAAATGTTGGCATGGCTTGTTATAATGAAAGCGTTAGTGCTAATACACATACCGAGTTTTATTTAGTTTGGTTGATTCTTTTGTGCCATATAAAATAGTTCACTTCCTCTATAGGTTTTAGCGTATATCTCGTTTATAACTCGGTATACGACGAAAGTGTATATAACAAAAGTTACTCTAAATAACAAAATTAACAACTTTTGTTATGTGAATATTTGCCGAAAAACTAATAGGAATCGAAATATCGCTATTTTTAATTTCTTGCTTCCCTTATAACCCCCACTCCTGTTCCTCTCTGAGGATATTAATATAGCCTAAAGTCTAAGTTGGGTTAGTGGTAATATACATACCAAGTTTTATAAAATTCGGTTCAGCCGTTTATGCGTGAAAAGGTAACAAACAAACAAACAAACAAATAAACAAACAAACAAATAAACAAACAAACAAACAAACAGACACCAAAGAAACAATATGCAGTTATGGTGTCTATGACATGTGAAACGAAAAGTTATCGTGAAATTTCGCGAAAAAAATCAATGTACAGACAGAGGTTACAATTTTATATATATATATTTTCATTTAGCTTTGATTTTACGAGATACAAACAAATACGTTCTGTTGATCCCCCCCCCCCCTTCTTTTGTTTTTGGATTACTAAAATATGAGCGATTGAGATAATGATTTTGATTCATTACAAATTACAGCACTAGCTTTAGTAAATTGTTTTCAATAAAATTAATATGTTTTATTCAGATATATTTCATTAATTGTTTGTCTTTTTGGTCTATCTATCTATTCAGCGCTATGAGGTTGGCTGTTTGTTTACAATTCAGCCGCTTTCCGTTGTAGAGATTATTAACTTGTATTGCAAATTGACTGAAAGATTTCCCATTACCATTTGTATTTATTCATTTAACATCCACGTTAATGTTACCTGCTAGTATATTTATCTCTTGTAAAACTTTGCGTGGGTGTTTTCTCAGCTCCTGCTTGACGGGTTTTTTAAATATTTCTTAGATCATGCTGTGTTTATTTTTGAGAACTATCACGCAGAAACCATTGAGAATGTTAATGTTCTTCATTCCCTTGTTTCGTAGTGGTTAGAATTTCCTCTTCGATGTAAAAATTCAACTAGCAGACAATTGGTTCATTAACAAAAACAGCCCGCAATCAATGTGTAGACTGCTTTTTCATCAACAGAAACAGCCAAGAACCGTCGTGTTGCCTGGAAATGTGTTCGACAAAAAAAACAGTTCACTATCAACTTCTAGTTGCAGGTATATCATAAACAAGAATCAAAAATCACCGTATAGCGTAACCTTTTCTTTGATCAATATACAGCAACCAACCTCGGTCATTAAGTCCCTGTTAAAATTAAAATAATTTTTTTTTACCTATCCTGAACATGGACATCCTTGATCAACAAGTAATATTCTGCCTTTCTTACAAAATGCCAAATTCGAGACTGGATATATATATATATATATATATATATATATATATACACATACATATATACTTATATGCAAATAGATTGTATATTCGAAAACCTCCCCCGTCAAATGATACTGAGGTATAGAAAACTTTCCTACCCCAAGTAGTCGTCACCTGTCTACAATTATTGCAAGAAAGTGAAAGGAGCAGAAACGGTCTCAGATTAAAAATAAAAACAAATGTATGTGTGTTTGTATATATATATATACAAATATTCACACTCATCATAGCAAAAATCGAATATTTACTTAAATACTTAGCACTACATTCCTTGAAAGGGCAGGACCAATGCCTTTGTCATATTTAACCATACCCTGCCTAGCTTCTCCGTTTCTGCAGCTCCTGCTCCTGCCACATAAACGCCCTTCGCCCATATCTGTGTCCCTACCGACTCTCTGAGACTGCTATATAACATATTTTCTTGGACGCTCTGATCGGTTCCATTCTATCAACATTCCTTAGCTGGCTGATAGATCAAGGTGACTATAGGGACGCTAACCAGGGTTGTGATACTGTTAGGCTCTAGTGTATAAAGGAGTGTTTGCACCACATTTGCTACCAGTCCCAAGCCTGGATAAATACAAGATTTATCTTGGGTAGCCCTCATCTCTATAAAATCGAAGCAGCCATAAATCTGACCATGTAACTCAACAAGAATGGACGCTTCGTCCAGCAGCGATGTAAGAAGGGCTCAGGAACACAGAAGAGGATAAAGAAAATAAAGACATGGTTGAGTTTAAACATTAGCTCATATATGATAGATGGAGTGGTTCTGAATTAGTGAGTTACTATGACCACTCTGGATGTATTGATTAGAAGAGATCAATCTAAGGGTACGTAAATAAAAAACATCAATGATATATTGAAAGTTGTTTCTTGACGAACGTTCTTTTGTGACCTTAGTAGTCAAACCAGGGGTACTGGGAGCTTATCTGTATTGTTATCGCACAGGACGCTCTGTGCCTGGAAAAATCGACCGCATGACGAATAAAGCAGTTACCCCATTATTATTATATTATTTTTTTTGTAACTACAAAGCTGCAAAGTTAGAAATGTGCAAAATATATTTAGAGAAAATTGGAATAAGTTGAAAAACATACAACTCAAGCGTCTCATATTAGAAGTAGGACTTCCTTGGAGGTTTTCATAATTCATTTCGAGTATTAAAAACGTAAACTGCACAAGTAGCGGAATCATTGTCTAGTAAAGAAAATAATTTGTGATAATTATAGAAGATAGCAGAATACTACTAAGTCAAAGATTGGTTTGTTAAAGATAGTAAGGAAACCAGGAAAGGTGAGGCTTGTCGAAATGAAATGTAATACCAGCAAATGTTGAGTGTAACATTGTTACATTTGATATAATGAATCTTTTGGCTCATGTTCTTCATATAATTAAATAGGGTTCTTATAAATGTGAAAATGAAGGTCTTGTGAAAATATGACCTATTTAACTTTACTTAACAAGTCTATAGCTGAAGGTCATCAAAATAAAATGAAAACTTCAAATGGTTATTAAATTATTTTTATTTCTTAACTAGTTTCGCGTGTATATGCTGCCTCATCCGGAGAAGTCCTACTACACAAAGGTACTAAACTTCCTCAGAGTCCCCGACTGGTACGGTTAGTGGAAGGTCATAGAGAAGGATGTAGCCGTTAGTTTAGAAACTTTCTGTTCTAGAACATCTAATGTAGCGTCATATGGACGCGAAACTAGTTGAGATATAAAAATGAGTTGAATAATCATTTGAAGTGTTCATTTTATATTGTGGTCCTTCCGCCATAGACTAGTTAAGTGAATACAATTCGGACAATCTGGATGCTTTTCCAGCTTAAGGAAAGTCTGGTTTATTTGCACACTCTCTAAGCAACGGTCTTATATTTCAATAGGACTGTAGAGGGTAAAGGCATAATTATACTCGTACGTTGTATGTACATACTACCTATTTATTAACAAGTATTATATACAGAGCATGACTGGAGAGGATGTAGTTATGTGTTTAGTAGTGGTATGCAACAGCTGGTGCGTGGTATGCTACGGAAGGAGCGTGGTATGCTACGGAAGGAGCGTGGTAGGCGAGAGGTGCGTGGTATGCAAGGGGAGCGTGGTATGCTACTGGAGCATGGGCGATGACTGCAGCACGGGCTGGAGCGACGGCGATAGCTGGACGGGCGACGACAGCAGCACGGGCTGGGGCGACTGCAACTGTAGCAGCATCCTTGGAGACGACGGCGTTGAATCCGTTGACTGGATCAGCAGTGTAGTCTACAGTCCTCTTGGAACCATCGGGTTCGACGAGGGAGTACTGTCCAGAGACGACATCTCCGTTCCTGGTCTCGTGCTGGCTCTTGGAGTCTCCGGTCAGGACGTCATTGACGGAGTAGGCGAAGTCATACTGTGGGTTGGGGTCGTACTCTTCAACTGGGGCGAGCTGTGGGGCTGCGCACGCCATAGCGGCAACAGCTGCGAAGATTACAACCTTCTGAAAACAGAAACAATTGGTAGACCATTTAGTATATATCATGAAATAGTATCCAAAACAAAATATATACATCAATCATACAAGTTCGTTAGTTTCCAATAATACGTTAAAATATCTCCAAAACAAAACTCCTGGAAAACTCTCCTCCCCCCTCCCCAATTATACATTTCCACCCGGTTTTCCTTCCATTCCCCAAGGATTTAATTTATTAAGAACCACAGTGCACTACGTACACCCAAACAATATTTTCTAACCTTTGAATCGACTTGGTTACATGGAAATGGTAAACATTCTAGTTTAAATATTGTACGGTTAATCATGCAACTTGCTAGCGTGTTATATACCATGCGTGCTATGGATATGCAATATAAATTCTGTCTAGCAACCCCACTGCTATAAATGAATCGTAGTAACGAAATATAAGGCACAGTAAGGGTATCATAACTTTTAGTTTGATCTATAAGTATTTAAATTTTACTGAGAATAGTGTATAGGCTGATGGATAATCTGGTCACAAAGGCTACATCATGGTAGTCGCAATTTGTTGAAATTGCTGTTCCTTAAGAAATTAAAAAAATACTTATCGACTTATTAGAATAAGAAAAAAAAAACATCTTAACCATTTCAAAATATCCCAAGAGCCAAACTTGAACTTAACAAGAACGAGTGCCTAAACCTTGCTAAGTATAGCACGAGAATGTAGTGCCTAGATTGTGCTAATCTTGTGGCTATGTGACCTGATGTAGCACGTGGTATTACCAGAGTTCAGCAAGCAAACCCTGCTAAACAGATATAGCAGAGGCCACACTCTAAATATGAAACTGATATTATCATAGAACTGCTATAGTTTATACTAGATAAGGCTAATCAAAATAATTCAGCAAGCTATGCTTTTGATGTATTTATGTGAATTTCTCTAAATATTCTGGAAAAAAGGTTTAAAACAAGATAATGAAAGAATGTGCCAAGATTTATGTGAATTTGATCGGGATTCATTACTTTTTTTTTTTAAGCAGTACGAAATCACACTAAAAATTACACTTCTATCCTAAGATGAAAGTGACTTTTGAATAAAAAATGTGCAACATTGCACTTTCTCACAAAATCAAGTACAATTTAACCTCATCAACGATTGCCATTACGAGTATTGTATAAAAAACTTTTAATTACGTTAGTCTAATTTTGCAGAACATTTTCCGTGCTAAAGTCTTTATACAAATCACCGGCTCTCGGCCATCAAAGAATTAAATTATATTTTAGATCATTTAGCCAGCCATGACAACCTCTATCTATACGAAATGAGCAATAAAAAAAATAAAATTAACTCTGAGAGCCTTAGCACAGATCGCAAATTGAGGAGCTATTAGTTAAGAAGAAACAGAGCTACTAACAAAAAATCAGCACTATTTGGTGGTGTAAATACTTTTTTCATATTATTCACGTCTATGGCTAGGGCTTCGAGAGCTTATTATTATAGAAAATATAGTTAATTCAATATTTTTATTTTTTTTGTTCTTTTAAGTGCAAATATATAAACTTAAACAAAAGAACTGACTTTGGAATTTCCATTATAGAAATAGAGCACACTGTAAATGAGATTCTCTTTTACGTCAGCTAAAAACCAACCGAAAACTACTAAAAAACGGCTACTTATTATTTAGGCAATTGATTAGACTTAGACAAATTATTTCTTGGTAACCATCTTAATATTGTCATTTGAAAAGGAAGAAAGTGAAAAATCTCTAAAACTAAAAGGATGAAATTCTTTATAGAAAAGCTCAAAAAACAGTAAGGTTAAATTATTTAAAATTGAGCGAAAAAGGTGGAAAATAGATTAATAGTAATATCTCAGAGGGCAATAATGAGGTTAAAAGAGTTGTATTGTACTTACGGAGAATGCCATGATGATCTGTTTGCTGATGGTACAGTGATGGTAGAGAAGATGAGCTGGGTATATATACTGGACGGGAGCAAGGTAAAAAGAGGAATCCACCTACACCAGTTTCCAATCCCCACCCTACACGCCCTTAGAAAATATCTGTCCGACGCTCAATTTATTTCAACTCATAAAATTTGTCCTTGTGCGTCAAATTCCCACCGACAATCTTTTTTACGAAAAACAAGATCCAATGTGGACGGATAGAATTATATCAGACTCACATATCTACACTATTAGTGCATTTGAAATACACATACTGACCTGAAATCAATTCTCCTTACCCATGAGCATATTATGGCATAATGTGACCAAATTTCAGGACAAAAAAACTGAAAATAAAAAATATTTTCATAATTAGAGCTTTTTTTAGTGATTGGTGAAGATTTTTCACAAAAAAAAGCACACCACACATGTTAACAAAGCAGATTTCATTGATGAAGTTCAACAACAACTTAATAATACGATAGCGCTACTACATTTCTTCATTGTCAAATCAAGAACCATCCTTTTTGAACAACGTCAACAATTATTATTTACTTGAGATGCCGCTACAATGGCGATTTATCTTTAAACAAGAGAGAATATAAATGTAAAAAATTCAATAAATATTCTGTCTACAAAATTAAATATTGAAAATATACAAAATAGATTTTACAATGCACAAAATTAAATATGAAAATTAATTTATTTTAAGCATAAAAAAAAATTATGAGGTTAACTGGAAGGAGATAGAATATGAAAGAAGGTAAATTACACAAAATGTAATCTTAAGTTTTACAAATAATGTGTTTATTTTATAAAATGTTGCATAATGATAACTTGTTGAGTAGTTACATCATGTATTAAATTATGCATTCACCCAGGCTTTTCCGAACAATTGCGATTGGACCTAATTACACACGCTCAATTACGTACATCAATTTAATAGCTTTTATGTTTCATCGTACAATCCATTATTTCTTAAATTCATAAAAACATTATCTATAAATTGGCTACTAGCCGCTATTAGTTGGTATAAATGCTATCTCTGGGTCTGGGTATTGGCTACGTTTTTACTTGTGTGCAGTCAGTCAGTATGTGTTTTACAGTCAGCGGCCTACTGCAGTAGCAACATATAGGTTCATCTTGTCTCCTCAGTAGATATGAATGTGTTAGTCTAGTGTGCTCTGTACCTTGGGCGTATAAGTACTCTTCTCTTCTAGAGTGTCTATTACTTGAATTACTCTTCAAAAGTTTATATTACTTGAAATAATCTTCTACTGTGTCTATTACTCGAATTACTCTTCCTCAGTGTTTATTATTGAATTTTCTCTTCTAGAGAGTCAATTACTTGAGCTACTCTTCTAGAGTGTCTATTACTTGAATTACTCTTCTACGGTGCTTATTACTTGAATTAATCTTCAAAAGTGTCTATTACTTGAATTACTCATTAAAAATTTATATTACTTGAAATACTCTTCTACAGTGTCTATTACTCGAATTACTCATCTTGAGTCCCTATTACTTGAGTTACTCTTCTAGAGTGTCTAATACTTGAGCTACTCTTCTAGAGTGTCTATTACTTGAATTACTCTTCTTGAGTGTCTATTATTTGAATTACTCATCTAGAGTGCCTATTACATGAATAACAACTCTAGAATGTCTATTACTTGAATTATTCATCTAGAGTGTCTATTACTTGGATTACTCTTCTAGAGTGTCTGTTACTTGGATTACTCTTCTAGAGTGTCTATTACTTCGACGATTATTCGACGAGATCATCAAGGTAAACGAAGAGTTCTGCAACAATGCTCATGCACTGGCGGAATTAATATCAATAATTTGTTATGGTATAAAATATCTTCTTATGTAATTATCGTCATTCTTAATATCCTATCTCTCCAATTAGCAGATTTCCCACGCACTTTAATGGCAAGTAGCTAGACGTCACCTATTGTTCCATTAAGAAGAACACAATATACTCAAAATTTGAGGTGTAAACTGGAGATGACATTAAAATAAATGTAAATTAGAGGCTTATGAAAGCTGAAGATGTAAAAATACAAATAATTTTTAATATTCGAGTTAAAGATGGTATAGAAGGACACTTGAAGTCATTATCTTGACTACAGTAGTGAGCGGTATGGCATTTAATAAAATAAATAAAAAATGGATTTTTATTTTTATTATTATGAAATACAGTAGTAATTACTCTTTCAGAGAAGCTTATTTGTGCCAATTACTGAATATTAAATTTATTTCTACGTGACAATAATCTAAGACGCTGATTAGTTTCTCGTAATATTCAATACGGTATTCCAAAAACGATAACAATAATATTTAGCAATATCGTTATTAGTTTTTTATAAATATTCACCTAGTTATTCAATTATATTTAGGGCGAAAAAATGAGTGCGATGGCCGGGAATCGAACCCGGATCAACTGCTTGGAAGGCAACTATGCTCACCATTACACCACCATCGCTCATAGAGAAAGCTAGATAAAGTTTTATATCCATCCTGATATTCATGTTACCATGGAATGAATTACTCTATAGAAAAAATAAATGTGATACGAGTAACGGTAATTCTGAGCTATTATCCGGTTAACTTCAATTCCCTCCATACTGTAATATTACATTAGTGTAGTGCTGAATATTAATATTCAGTCCTAATTATGTGTCGGAAAACGAAAATATATTAATAAACTTAATTTAGTAGTCGTCTGGCTCACTATCGGTATCTGGCTCATGAACGACGCAAGATAAATTTTGTAACACTAAAATTTCCAAAATACGCCATCGGTGATTAAAACCGAAGGTGGGGGTTGTTACATTAGTGTAGTGCTGAATATTAATATTCAGTCCTAATTATGTATCGGAAAACGAAAATATATTAATAAACTTACTTTAGTAGTCGTCTGGCTCACTATCTGTAACTGGCTCATGAACGACGCGAGATAAATTTTGTAACACTAAAATTTCCAAAATACGCCATCGGTGGTTAAAACCGAGGGTGTGGGTTATTACATTAGTGTAGTGCTGAATATTAATATTCAGTCCTAATTATGTGTCGGAAAACGAAAATATATTAATAAACTTACTTTAGTAGTCGTCTGGCTCACTATCGGTATCTGGCTCATGAACGACGCGAGGTTGCTCGTCCTCGCCATTGTAGATCTGACCAATCGCCCTAAAAATGTGATGTACTCTTGTTTTATACTAAAGTTAGAACAAGAAAACCCCCACCCTCGGTTTTAACCACCGATGGCGTATTTTGGAAATTTTAGTGTTACAAAATTTATCTCGCGTCGTTCATGAGCCAGATACCGATAGTGAGCCAGACGACTACTAAATTAAGTTTATTAATATATTTTCGTTTTCCGACACATAATTAGGACTGAATATTAATATTCAGCACTACACTAATGTAATATTACAGTATGGAGGGAATTGAAGTTAACCGGATAATAGCTCAGAATTACCCGAGTAACTAACTTTAATACATCTACTTAATTAAATTGACAAAATGTTTTGATGCACTTCATTTACGAATTTGTTTTTTTTATGGAGATATATGATTTTTTTAATTTTAAATATATAGGTACAGCACTACACATTAGAACAATACCAAATTTTCAAAATTCTATGGCTAGCCGTTTTTAAAGTTAGGGGAAATACATTCATGCGTGCCAGCGTACAGACAAGTCAAATTGGGTTCTGGAGAGATAAAAGCGGATAAATTCGTTGAAATCTTGTAGCTAAATTGTTTTACATACTACACAATACTTCCACTACCATGAGTATGAATGTATAAAACTGGATTATTGAGCAGTGATTCATCCTATCTTATAACTATTGTGAATAATTAATATTCAGAGCAGATTTCCCTGGTGCTTGGACACGCTGCACCTATTCTCCATGTTAAGCAGATTCCGCTTAAAGGAAATCAGCTATTGAGGGTGTATTTATGACACGAATTTCAACAAATCTCTTCAAACGTCCACCGATCCTAACCAGGAGATTCCATATATTGTTTAATCGTTGCCAAATTCTATATTTAAAAGCTTGCATGTGAAAACAGAAATCCAATTCGTTATGGCCTGAAATGTGACAACAGGTTAGGGGTGGTTAGGGGAGATATTATACATTGTATGGAAAAATTGTTTAAGGTCAATCTCCTTATAGGTGTAATGTTCTATAAATGTTGTTATATACATTTTTTATTGATCTGTAATATTAACGGACATATATGCAATTTTTTATTTTTCAGTACCCAGTAAACCTCCACCCCTACTCAAGTCATATTAACAATTATCTGTTCTATTATGATCCACATTAAAGGTTAAATACCAAATATTGTTTTCATTGAGTTATTACTTTGTGGGATACATTTAAATACGTTGTGTAACGACATCATTAATTAGAATATTAATTACGTTCTCTACTCGAAAATGTTTATTTGATCTATATCATAATTAATATTTAACCGTTTAGTTCAACTCTGAAGTTCATAGTCGTAAATGGTTGAATTCGGACCAGAAATGGAATTTTTGTGAGACTTAGTAAACCTCCCACATCTACTCCTAGGATTTTAGTCTAGAAATGGGGAATATATGGAGAGATGAGATCAGAAGTGTGTTTTACCAGCGCAAGGGGAATATGATTAAATATGAGCCCCTGCGTGAACAGGTTTTTACTGTAATAATAAGTCTTTGTTAATTGGGTTTGAACAGTTGGTGACTGATCAGAAACGTGTCCAACACTCGGGAAAATTTCATTGTTTACGCACCCCCTGCGTGTCGGATATTTTGGTGTGATCATTGGGAATTTGAAATAAATTATCAAAAATTCCAACTTGTGTATAACCTAAATTACTCATACCCGTTAAATCTGTTAACACAGTTCTGTGTGTATCAGTATTTCAAACTAAAGTAAAATTTAGCGTACACGTCAAACAAATGTTTTCGAATTTCTAATTGTATAACAGATACTCTAAGTATCTATGAAGAGCTTAGTTTGCATCTATAAATTGAATTAAGTAGTAAATGTGTCAAGGATTAAATAGTTGTAATAATTCATAGCTGCTATTAAATATAAATGATGGCTATTTGTACAACATTATTTAATAAATGTTTCTGTTTTACAGGTACGTTCTGTTATCAAGATTTATAGTGTAATAAGGTAAGCAGAATACTTATTAAATCCAAAATAAATAATACTTTCCTTTTCTCTTCCATGAGCAAAAGACTAATATCCTCAGCTCATTTTTCCTTATTAACTCAGGTTTACAGAATCGGCATTTAAGATAGAATGGGATTTTTCACTTTGTCAGACACCAAAACCACTGAAAATTTGGAATTAAAATCGATTTTAATCCTTTTAGTGCCGAAGGAAGTTACTGCTGCACTAGCGAAAAGTATACACATCCCAAGACTTCCGTATGGCAAAATAGCTGTATAGAACTTTATGACATTATATATTCAATGAATTGTAAATTAAAACAATAATTTATTAGCACTTTTTGTAATTTGTTAAACAAACTGTATAAGACCGATAGAGCTACGAGACAGAAGCTGTAGAGGGATAGTTTGTTGACAACAGTAATCCCAATCTGTTTATGATAGTTATCAGATAGCTCAATTATAACATGTTATATATATATATATATATATATATATATATATATATATATATATATATATATATACGTTTTATGATAAATAAAGATCAAGTTAACGGCTGAAATTTTGAAAACGGAGGATTTGGAAAATTTAAAATGTTTCCGTTATTGAGTGTGGGTTCCATAAAGGGAATATCGTCAATGGAAACTGAATGTTCTATGAATGTTATCATATACGTTTTTTTTTACTATCTTGATTATTAACCGAGATATACTAATTCTGTTGCTTTCATCCCATAGTAAATCCCCTCTCCTACCCATGTCATATTGAGAATAAGTTGTAATATCATGAACCACATTATTCAAAGCTTAAATGCCAATACCTTTTCCAGTTTGAGATGCATGCAAATATGTAGAAAGAATATGTCATCAAGATTTTTCGGTTTTTACTTCAGAATTATTATTTCATCTTGACCATACTCAATATTTTACCATTTAAATCAATTCTAGTGTTCATATTCGTAAATGGCTGAAATGGAACCAGGGGGGAGGTCAAATGGAGGTGTTTCGAAATTTCAAAATAACTCGTTTATTATGAGTCGGAAAATAGTTATTTATTATACAAGTGACGAAAGTAGATCATTTTACAACTCGAGTGAAACGTTTACCCACACGAGCGAAGCGAGTCTGGTAATTTCACGAGAGTTGTAAATTCTACTTTCGTCACGAGTGTAATATTAAATTTTTTCTGTAATCGTGTAATACATGACCAGATCTAACCAGAATATGAACAAAATTAGGATGTGGTGAAGATTATGGTATGTTGTTGGTAGGTTATAAGCATGGTTGTGAAAGGTTATAAGCATACTTATAAAACAACTAGTGAGGATTGTGAAGTAGTGGAGGTTATAAACAAGTGCAGGTTATAAACAAGGAAGGTAATTATTATTATATTTAAATTTTAAAATATATTGATTATTTCCACCAATAATTCATTCACATTTCAATTTATTTTGTTAAAATAAATTCTTACAATGTTAAGAAACATTTAAAAGCATTTAATTTCCAACTTCAAATTATTTTTTAATTTATACTTATTACAAATTAAGAAGGCAATTCACTTGCTTCACTTGTGAAGAAGGTGATTACTTTCGTCACTTGTGAAGAAAGTGATTACTTTCGTCACTCTCTTGCAAAATGTCTCACTTTCTTCACTCATTGCAGTGTAGTACGGTTACCATTATTCAAGGATTACAGAAAAAAAATATTTTATAGCATCAATCTTGTTACAATATTGATGTTCTACAATTATTGCCTTCTAAATTTCTTTGTAACATTTATTAAGTGAGTCCTATTTTATTGTTTCAGCATTCAGTTAGCCACTAATTCTACTCTTCTGATTTTTACTTAGAAATGGAGAATATATGTTTTAATGAGATCCGAAGTGTGCTATACCAACACTTGGGGAATGTGCTTAGATTACGCAGCTCCTGCGTGACGGACTTTTTGAATTTCTCCAGTTGCATTTTTAGGTTTTTATTTTTAGCATTTTTCCGAGCCCTTGTAAATTCGTTAAATTCCTTCAGTTATCTCCACACAAACACCCATTTTTGAGCGGCAATAAAAGGGTTAAAGATCTGAATACATATCAAGCATAATGCTCTGTGTTTAATGTTTAGTTTCCAATAGTTCTAAAGAGTTTTCTATAATCTGAAAAGTTGAAGCACTGAAATAAAAAGAAAAATGTAAAAAAAGAAAGCTTTATACTCTTGAAATAAAAGCACCAGAGAAAATGCAAGAGATACGTATTTGCTTCTAAAGGAAACGAAATCAAAGACATTGCTTTTTCAACTCTTCCACTTCATTTCTGCTAGTTGAATGTAAACCTGAGTATGAAGTCAATGAAGATAATAAAAACCACCACAAGCTTATTGGACATTTCTTTGTAAGTTTTTAAATAACCCAAGACCACAATTGGAATAAAAACCCAAGGTTATCACGATCTTAATAAGTTTGACCTTTTTAAATATAAACCTGCAATTTTAAAACGCATTGAGAAAACCAGCAAGGATGTGGAACCAATAGTGAAGACACACAAAAATCAGGAAGAGTTTCAGCTACATAAAAAAAAATTAAGGATAAGGATACTAAATACAGTGTTTATAAAATGATGCCCCGATTCTAGCAAACATTATACAGGAAACTCGCCGCAAAATATAAGGAACGGATTAAAACAGCGTCGTAAAAATGTGGTTGATTTGGAAAACAGAAATTTTTGGCTGACCGTTCGTTTGGCTGAAATATTGCCGTAGTTAATTCTTACATAACAAATGCATATATTAGTTACATATCCTTAACGAATATATATATATATATATATATATATCGTTTCTGAGATATCTTGACATAGAAAAACAGAAGTAAATGTTTATGAAAAGCTTTTACAATTGATTAAAAGCAGTCCTAATTATAAGTTCCAAACTATATTGTATTACATAAAACCAAAATAAGTATCACTTGCTGTGCGAAATTCTATCCATGAATAGTACTATATTCACAATGCTAAAACCGACCCGTGGGTTTATATATCTATAAATTTCGAAGATCTATGTTTGAGTCAGGACCCATTACTACTAAAAAGTAACATAAGGACGTGCTATTTACTCTAAGAAATCAACTATTGTCACGAGTATTAGATACACAATGATAAATCAGGGCATAGTATTATATACAAAAATATGTAGCTAATCTCTGGGTTTTCTCCAAATTATTTTTATTTAAATCTTCCGTAATCCAATATAAAAATTGATAGCACAAATTAGAACCTCTAGTAATTACCATATCACATTAACATTAAATAACATTGTCTCCGCCATAAACACCAAACTAAAATGCATCTCTGCAATATGGATGAGCAAGAGGACATACACCATACCTATTGCCCGATTTAATTATTATTAAGGACCAAACTCATTAACAATATTGTTTATGTAGATAATGATAGTTGGTTCCATGATGTAATTAACAGATCCAGTAGATCTAGTGTTACTTTATAAATATACTGCCAGTGAGGTTAAATTAAGGTCATCATTATTAGATTTTAAATATAAGAGTCATTTGTATGATCCATATTTCTTTTGTAAGTTAGTTTTGTTTCCTTTATTCCCAAAAGATATGAAAAAAAAGAAGTTCTGTCAATGTTTTATTTATTTATTTTTTTGTTGCGTTATATCATTTTATTTTTTCTATCGTTTTTGTTTAGTGAGAACGTATTTTTCTTTTTAATACTAAAACTTATTATCAATTACAAATAATCAATAATTGTATCATAAAATGACTAATAATAAGACTATTATATAAGCTATACCCCAATATCATGGGAATTAACCTGTAAGCAATTGTAAATAAAATAATATAAATATTCATTTAAAGAGATCCACATTGAATATGAATAAAGGTGGAATGATAAAGATCCCATTCATAAAATAGCCATCGAGGTTAATAACTCCATTCATAATGAGGTGCCATATTTCATTACACCTGTAATAAAGATATGAATCAGCTGTCAGGCTAGAGGTCAGCTGGGACCTTCATTCATGACTTGGTGACCCACAGCTCACTGAATCAACTCATGCTCAAGGACGCAACTCTGTCTTATCTACAGTATTCGTATTCCTAACGGTTGTTCGCTTATAATTGGCCTAAAGGACAAATCTATAAAACATTAATAATGGAAAATTAAATTATCAACGAAATTGGTTATGACATTTTTCGATCCAATCATAATAAGGGAAATATTTTTTAATTTAATATCACCCCTTCTCTTATATCTATCTTCCTCCAAATCATATTGTTTGTTTATTATTATTTACGTCCACTTTATGCTACTATGGCTAATCGGGACGGGTTATCTACAGGTTACCACCCTTTTCTAGCCAGGGTGGGCCTAAGGAGTTTATTTAATGAGTCCGTCACTAAATACATTTCTACTGCCCAGGGCGGGAATCGAACCCGCCACTCTAGGTCTGCCACGCGAGATTAAGACCAACGCCTTTACTCGCACGGCCATCCTGAGCCCCCTCCAAATCATATTTTAGCTTAAAATAAAACGTTAAGTTTATATATTGATTTATTGCTAATGTGAGAAGAGCAGACGCTGGGGTTTTATAAAGGATTGAATTCAAAAAATTGCGAATAATTCGGTTATTATTGGAGTTTGAGAACAAATTCTTAAAACAACTGAAAGTAAATATTTTAAAAGATACCTTATATAAAGTTTTCTAGGCCGACTCGTAAAAACAAACATTTCGAATTATTTTTTCTCTCCTATGCCCTCCATTTCCATTATTTTAATTCGATCTCTCCATTTAGCGATTTTTATATTCAATTTTTGCACAAAACCTCCTGAGATGATTGACTGTAAAGGGACATAATAATCAGGACCAATAAAAAGGCCTTGTATTCAATATGTACTATAATATGCAAAGTGCACTATCACTTGGCCAAGATGCATCATCAGTACCTGGTTAGAGTCAAGTAGTCTGAAGAAAAGTCCGTCACGCAGGGGCAGATTTCTCAAGTGAAGTTGTACAATAGAGAAATCTCCATACGACAGCCGAACAGTTACGGAGTTGGCCAAACTAGCTTTTGGCGGAAAACTCCCCCATTCCATAAAAATGCAAAAAACCTCGGTTAATATTCAAGATAGAGAATAAATGTATAGAACAATATTTATAGTAAATTTAATTTGCAATACGATTGGTCCTATACAATTTTTTGATCCGACGTATGGTAACGGAGATATTTCGAATTTTCGAAAATCCCCTCCCTCTAAACCCCCCCTCCCACTGGTCCGATTTCAGCCGTTAACGAACTTGATCTTTCTTTTTACATGAAACGACTAAATATTGAGTTTGGTAACGATTAAACAAAAATTGCGACCGCTAGAGCGGTAACAGACAAATATAGAGATAGATAGATTGATATATATATATATATATATATATATATATATATATATATATATATATACAGTTTTCAACGGACCTCATTTTCGTCATCTCCTAGGTAGGATCGATGGACATTTGAAGAAAAAATTCGAAAATTCCGTCATGAGTACAACCTCAATAGCTGATTTCCCTTAAGGGAAATCTGCTAAAAAGACATGGCCTTTTTAATGATCAAACCTAATACACGATTGCTAGAGGGTCAATGTAAGTCTCTTTTTCTTCTTCTTTTTTTTAGTATGGGCTCCACTAACGTCACTTCATTGTTTGGACAGATGGATACTTAAAGAAATAGTTTGAAAATCGCTTCATGAATATAACATCAATAGTTTGTTTTTCTTAAGAAAAATCTGCCAAAGCTCTATGCCTTTGTGATTATTCGAGTGAGCTTCAGAGGCTTCACTATGATCTATCAAATAGTTCTGAATAGTATACAATGGCCAGCAAAGGTGGTAGTATGAAGATATAGTTAATAAGTAGAGTAGAGGGAGTATGTAAGGGAAGTAGTAAGTATAAAGGATAGAGTTGTATGTAGAAATGAGGTGAGGAGTTGAGAAACAAGGGGAGCAATGGCTGAGAAAATTAGAGATAGTAAGACTAAGGAGAGGAGGGGATGGAGGGAGAGGGGATGTGAGGTGTAAAGGTTATCGGGCCCTATGTAAATAATAGCCCCTACTACTTACAACTATACTAACCTTAAATCTCCTCTCGTCTTTAGAGCCAGTCTCTCTCTCTCTCTCTCTCTCTCTCTCACACACACACACACACACCCACACACGCTCCACTTGGGTACTATAATATTGGGGTGCAAATAAGTTTTCTATAAATATACACACAAGCATACACTATTTGGACTACGTAGTCCATTTGTTGAGGTCTACCAATTCAGCCATTGTTTTATACATTTATATGTAAAATCAAGAATATTTAATTATTTTCATCAGTTAGGAATTTTTGATAGCTCTGTTGGATGCCCAAATACTTATTCAATGTCTGCCAATCTTTATCATTCGAAGATAAAATATAATCATTGTGGCTTAATTTTGGGGAATCAAGAAATTGCCTTCTGAATCCCTCAAGTACTGCACATACTGCTATGAAATTAAATGTATTCTCCAACTCATTCAAATAACAATGGTAGCATAGCCATAAAATTTTAATTTTTACAGAACAAGTATTTCAAGTTTAGAATTTCTCACTTATTCCAGTCTCAAGCGGAGTTCGCTGAAACCTTGGAAGTGCCTCAAAAATCGATTTCGAACCGTCTGAAGTCAATAAAAGCTCTGGAAAAAGAGGGCTTTCTAGGCTCTTGAGAGATACTGACGATGCGGGCAGACTTGCAGTCCTAGGACCTAAGTGGCGATAAATCAGACTCGGAACTAGGTGATAGCTTTTCCCCATTCCTATAGGTAGGTAGGTAGGTTGAGTCTAGCCTTGGAGAATACAGTAGATTAAGTATTCAAGCCGACGAAAAAATGCGTGTGGATAATGCGTATAAACTCCTCACATATGCAGTTGATGTAGCTGTCTACGGATCAAGTTTCTGTGAGTTCAGTTATACACGCAGTAGAAAATATGTGCTTGCAAGTAATCCAAGAGTAGTCCAAGTAGTGACTCATAACTACATCTCGTCGAAAGCTGCTTGGAGGGGACCTACCCTTGCCAAAATAGAAAGCTTCAAATGATACAGTAATCTCTATCAATAATGAGTTTACTGAAATAGACCATAGAATAGTGGTAACCCGCGCATTCCTCAGTATTAGGACAAGGAAAATCTCTTGTGCCTTGAAACGAGTAATATTTTTAAATTAGTCTAAAAAGATCGTACCCAAATTTTGTGTATTATTATTATTAGTTTATCTGAAGATTCCGCAAGCAAGTCCTAGCCTCTTCCACCAGACATCGCCTTGTGCCGCTATTCTGTACTGCCACCATTCAATTCCTTACTCTGGTGGTCTTTAGATCACTTGTGACACTCTCCAAACACCTCAGCTGGGTCTTCTAACTCTGCTGTTCCGTCAGTATTTTCTTCAGTATTTACTCATCAGGCATCAGATGGTAACAGTCCTGCCCACCTTATCAT
Organism: Riptortus pedestris; assembly: GCA_019009955.1. Classification (NCBI taxonomy): domain Eukaryota; kingdom Metazoa; phylum Arthropoda; class Insecta; order Hemiptera; family Alydidae; genus Riptortus; species Riptortus pedestris. The sequence goes on from CM032229.1 coordinate 9,312,663, forward strand.
GTCTGTTTTGATAATTCCAACTATTTGAGGCTCGTTATAGAGAATAACGTTCTCTATTTCAACACATCTTCTATGTCCGTTCTAACAGGTGGGACCATAAATGTTGTGTCACTATCAGGAAATATTGCCAATTTTTAAAAATTGCTCTTCCTAGGAAATATTTTAATCTCGGGATGTTCAGTTTAGGTTAGATTTCAACGGAACCAACGTGCCTCCACATGAATTCTCTTTATAACTCAAAGACGCCTATTTTCAGAATGTTCAAATTTCATATTTGAGATTGTTATTAGGCAAACGTGCACTTCCTCTCTTGGAAATCGACTTAGGGAGGGGAGGTTACAGTAGTGAGAAAATTCAAAATTTCAAAATTCCCCGCACGTGATAGAAACACAAAACAACTATATACGACATTCTTCGTTTATCATATAAAGATATACAAATATGTGAAATATGATGATGATTTCTTTTTTGATCTTCTCCAGTAAAATCCATTCGAGTGAAATAATTTGAATTAAAGGGACCAAACATTTTGTTCATTTTTATTTGTTCACCAATATTAGCGAACATGTTTTATAGGACTTTTTAGTTCTCGGAATTCTCATATTCTAAATTGTCTCGCAATTATTGGAAATATATCTCGTTGAACTTGCTAACGAGGACTGATAAGTCCGAGTTGTCAAGTAATTGAGCGGGAAACTTGCTGTAGCCCTGAAGAGCCGCCCCGAAACAAAGCCCCTAACTGATGGCTACTCCATAATGACGAGTTATCAGAAGAGAAAGTGGTCGGTCCAACTGCTAACAACCAGGAGTCGCTAACTATCTTCCTTCCACCGGATATACAGTAGCCGATAGCCATTGCTGTAGAATAGTCAATTCCCGCCTTATCAGATCTCATCAATATCCGATCGCTGAAATGGCAGACAGGATTCGCCCATTTCACTGATAACATCTGTCATTTGGAGCTTATCATATCTACCGCTCAATATCTGCCGATTGTTTATATCACCAATGTATATTTACGCGAGAATCTGAATCATCTTGACTGTGGCGATTCTTTTTTTGAGTTCTTCGTTCCGTATATATATATATATATATATATATATATATATATATATATATATATATATATATGTCTGTTACTTGTCTGGTAGTAGTAACTATATTTGTTTTAACATTATTATAAGTGTTTCATTCAAAAATAAAGATTAAGTTCCTTAAGAGCTGAAATAGGACGAGTGAGAGGAGGCGAGGGGGTTTAGAGGGAGGAAATTTTGGCTGAAATAGGATTAGGAGAGAAGAAAATTCTAAATATCTCCGTTATTATACGTAGAAATAGATAATATGTGGTGAGATGATATCACAAGTGTGCAGTATACCAGCGTGTGGGACATCTTCTTAGTTTAGGTTAATTAATTTTATTTTATTTTCATTACAAATTAATTAATTTAACAACTGGCAATATTTAAGCATAATCAAAACATGAGTTGAAATTACATCCCGTCCTACATTCTGAAATAGTAACTAAACAACCACGAATATAACTATGTTGGAAGGTATAAAACCATTCAAATATAAATTACTAGCAATTAAGATTATATTTAAAGAAACTGCATTGAATAATATATTTTCTGGCTCTGTTTCTAATCCCATTTGAGTAGGAATTTAATTTTGGTAAGTAACGTTTTTTAGACAAGGATGGAACTTTGTATAATATAGACCATGTGCATATACTCAAGACTTCAGAAGCTAAAAGTATCCCTACTGATCTCAAAAATATTATTTTACTACTAAGAAATGAAATAAATGTAAGTTCGGGTTTACATGAAACAGGCTTCAATAATAATAAAAGTCCGTCACGCTGTATAGTATAGTACACAACTAATTTCATCTCAACACATTCTCCATTTCTAAATAAAAATCCGGTAACTAGAAGTGAGTGATACGAATAAATTTATAGAGCATCAATATTTATTATTATTATTTATTGATTCTATATTATAAGACGATCCGAAACATAATAAAGGATATATTTTGAAATTTCGACCCTTCCCTCTACCCCCTAATCCTGGTCCGATTCTCAGCCATTAACGAATATGATCATTTATTTATTTATTTTATTTTGGAGCGTTCGCAGCGAGGCGATATTGCTCATAAAAAACAAAAACAATGTATATAAACAATATACAAAAATGAAAACAGTAACAAGAAAATATTAAACAATACAATCTAAGAACTCAAACAAATTAACAAAACGCAACTAAATAACAGAAAGCAACAAAATAAAACTCAACTAAATAACAGAACGCAATCAAATGACAAAACTCAACAAAAAATCACGAAACAACAAATAAATTAAATAAACAAAAACAAAACATTAAATTCAAAAACAAAAAATCTTGTAAGGAAACTAGATAATTAAAAACTATAAAGACTAATAAAATTACGTAAACAATTATATACTTTCAATGGTTAAAAACAAAACTAAAATCAAATAAATAAAATTTAGTGTGTACAATAAAATGAACAGATTAAATTTTCTAATATCTAAAATATTCACAATCATATGCTCCCACTTTCTCTATCACATATACAAACATGCACACACACACACACACACACACACACACACACACACACACACACACACACACACACACACACACACACACACACACACACACACACACACACACATACAGTAAAACAGTTTAGCTGGAGTTAAAAATATTTAATTTAAGAAGGATTAAAAAGAATTTTAAAATATAATACTTCTAAGTTTGTGAGTATATGTTAATGCCATGTAAATGTTGGAGTATTATGGGGTATGTGTGGGCTGGGCTACCTTCAGTAAGTAATTCGTGTAAGTCATGAGGGATCTTTAGATGGTCACGTCTTTTGCAGTCTGTTAGTATGTGTTTTATTGTAAGCTGAGATATGAACATTAAAGTTGAGTTAATCGTTTAAATATTGGTTATTTATAGATTATAAACATTTTCGAGTAGAAACCGTAAAATCTAAACTGATATCATCACACTACGTGTTTCCATGTTATCTCAGACAGAAAAAGTTCAATGTAGATAATATTTGGAGTTTAAGATTCAAATAAAGTTATTCTTAATATTTTTTATTTTATTTATTATTTATTTGAAGAGCTCCGCATTTAGTACCATTTATTTGAATTCTCTAAATTAAAAGATAAAATGTTTTCAGAATTAATAAGACTTAGTATAAAGTACATGGAAACAAAATTAAGGAAATGTTAAAATAATGCTATATGAAACAATAAACTTTGAGATAAATCCTGGCATGAGGGTGATGGAAGTCTAAGACACCAGTTTAAAAATGTATTATACAGAGATATAAATCGTAGAGAAATGAGTGAGGTAGGTGTGGTTTAATGTTTGTTGTAAATGTCTGTTGTCTTCAAGTGGTTTAATAGTGTTTTTATATGTGGACTACCTTCTGTTAATAGTTCGTACAAGTCGTTGGGTAAGTTCAAATGTTCACGTAGTCTGGAGTCAGTCAGGAGATGTTTAATGGTCAGTACTGTGTTACAGTGAGTGCATGTAGGTCGGTCTTTACGTTTTATAAAGTATGAATGTATTAGTAGTGAATGTCCAATTCTAAGCGTAGTCAACACCACTTGATCTTGTCAGGCAAGATTTTCCAGAGATTTTCCTTTGTTTGGGTTGTCTAGTATTTCTCGGAGTTTGTTGTCAGTTTGTAGCCAGTCGGTTGTCCAGTCATTGAGTACTTGTGTTTTAATTACCCGTTTCATGTCTTGTGCAGTCAGCCTGTCGATGTCCACAGTTCTTTTCCTGGCTGCTAATTTAGCTTGTCTGTCGATGTCAGTACTTTGTTTTATGTCTGTATGTACCGGTAACCACATCATAATTATGTTGTAATCGTATAAGTATGTTATTCGTAATAAAAATTGGTTATCGTTAATATGAGAAGAATAAGAGTGGGATTTAGTATAGGCTAAAAACTAAAAAAAAATCAAATATCTCTGTTAATAATCAAGATAGTGAAATACATTTATAATATATTTAAACATTGCATTTTCAATAGGATTATACAATATTTTAATCCTAAGTATAATATCAGAGATATGTCGAATTTTCGTAATTCCCTCTCCTGCCACTACTCTGATTTCAGCCATTAACAAACCTGATCTTTAAACAAAAAATGTTTAAATATTGAGTTTAGTAACGATAAAAAAAAATCAATAACTAGAGCGTTAACATACAAAAATATTTGTCTGTTAACGCTCATGTAATTAGACATTTTTTCTTTAAATCTCGATTTTATGGGAAATCTGCAATTATGGCATTTCCATGATCTCATCGGCAATAACATTTTAGGTATGTACAAATAACATTGTACTTTTAAATGTTGTAATAAACATGAATCAAGTCACTGAGAGCAACTTCAAGTGCACGTTTTCATATATGTCCCATGTAAAAAGAGGCAGAAATAAAAATCCAATAATTATTGAAGAAGAACAGACGAGAAAATGAGGTTAGAAGTGAGCACTTGAAACTCTGTAATTGGAGTGTGTACTTAGGGCCGTCAAGTACATCATTACTCCGCACGTCTGCAGCACTCTACAATTAGTTCAAGTTGGTCTTTTCGGAAAAGAAATGTGTTTGTTTAAATAAAACCTACCCACAAAAAAGTACTTATAATGTAATGTGAACGAAAAAAAACAAAAAAACTTTTCTTCTCTCTGTTATTTAAATGTTCACTTTATGTTTGAAATCACATTTAAAAATAAAATGAATCATAAAAAAATTATACGATCTCATTTCTAGACTAAATTTTGTAAAGTATTCTTTACAAAATGCTCTCGCTATGAGAGGAATAAGGAATATAATATGAGACAAGGTCATCCCTTACGTGACTCTGAAATTCGATTAGTTAACTCAGAACTTAAGAGATTTCGTTCTAACTAGAAGAAGATGTATATGAAGTTCGTTCAAAATGATCATACACATGAGTGTGCATATATACATTATATACTTGCTTGTAACCGATTTAGCGGCCGCAATATTAGTTTTAATCCTTACCAAACTCGTTATATAACTGATTCATTAGAAACCATTCTTTAATATTATCATTTTTTAACGCCTAAAATCCGACTGAGGGGAGGTGGAGAATTTCAAAAATTCATTATAAGCCGGTTCGAAAAGGGGTATAAAATCAAATCTTGTTGCAAACTTGAATTTCTATATAATTTTCTTACTATGATTTCCTGTTTTTGTGCCTCATTTCTATTTCCGATTATTTTTCCATTTTTATTTTTGTTTTTCATTTCTATTTTTTTTTTCATCCCTGATTTTGTCTTCCATTACTATTCTGTGTTTCATTTCTATTTTTTTTTTCATCCCTGATTTTGTCTTCCATTTCTGTTTTTGTGTTACATTTCTTTTTTTGTATTCCATTCCTGTTTTTGTGTTTATTTTCTATTTTGGTTTTCCATTTCTATTTGTGTGATGAATTTTTCTTTTTTTTTTTGTTAGTTTTATTTTCGTTTAAATTGACTTTCTTTGGTTTTTTGTTTTTTTTTCTGTTTTGCAACATCGCCACAGTTGCGACACTCTAACAAATAAATAAATATTAATATTGAATTTGTATAAATGATGTTACACTCTTGTTTCCTTGCTCCCATGTAAACCAACTTTTATAACAGTCTGATTTTTACTTCTAGTAACTGAATCACTAAAATGTCATTTTATTTCACATTCCATGTCACTTACAAGGCTATTTACTACACGATAAATGCAAAATAGATATTCTGTTAGTTGACCAGTTTGTCATTACAAGAGGGATATCTGCTTAGTTAAGGCAGCCCTTCGTGGCGGACTTTTAGCAGATTTCCCTTAATGTGATGACGAAAATGAGGTCAATTCAAAATTATGTATATTTGTCGGTAACCGCTCTAACGGTCGCAGTTTTTAGCAGATTTCCCTTAAGGGAACTCAGCTATTGAGGTCGTTCTCGTGACGGAATTTTCGAAATATTTCTTCAAATGTCCATCGATTCTACTAGTTCTACTTCTATTCTTCTAGTAGATGACGAAAATGAGGTCCGTTCAAAACTGTATAAAATATAATTGTATATATATTTTTGTTTGATCGTTACCAAACTCCATATTTAGTCGTTTTATGTAAAAAGAAAGATCAATTTCGTTAACGGCTGAAATCAAACCAGGGGAAGGGGGGAGGATTTTGAAAATTCGAAATATTTCCGTTACTAAACATCGGATCGAAAACTTGTATTAAATCAATCTTATTACAAATTAAATTTACTATAAATATTGTTCTATACATTTATTCTCTATCTTGAATATTAACCGAGACATTTGCATTCTTATTAAATCAAGGCGGATAACGGATGAGAGTGAGTTTCCCGCCAAAAGCTAGGTCGACCGTTTCCTTAACTGTTCGGCTCTCGTGAAATTTCTCAATTGTAAAACTTCACGTGGGAAATCTGCCCCTGCGTGAGGGACTATTTTTTAATCTCTCATACCCTATATATAAGCGTTATATGTAAAACTAAAGATCAAGTTCGTTGACAGCTGAAATCAGACTGGGGGGAGGGGAGGAAATTCGAAAATCCAAAATATCTTCGTCATTGTTCTCCGGATCGAAAAAGTGTATAAAACCAATCATATTAAAAAAAATTGTCTATGAATGTTGGTATCACTATCATGAATACTAACAGAGACATCATCATTATTTAGTTTTGGACCACCAATCCTAGTCTTAAGTTGTTACATACTTATAAGTTGTTTTATGGTGAACCACATTATTTTAAGTGTAAATACTAATTGTAAGTATTGTTTTCATTGAACTTATACCGTGGGAGATAATGAAAATACGTAGTGTGATGTCATCACTTAGGATTTAGCGTTCTTAACTCGTAAATTTTGCTTTGATCTATACCGTACTCAATATTTTACCGTTTCAGTCAGCTGTAAAGATCATATACGAATCATGTTGTCGCTGAAATCGGACATGGAGTAATGGGGGTTTAGAGGGGGGGGGGATTTTAATTCAAAATTTCTCCGTTAAAATAAGTCAGATCATAAAAGTTTAGATAACCAATCTTGTTAAACTTTTGATGGTCTACAATTGTTCATTATTTCATAATTCAAGTATCTGTCAGTTTTTCACATAGAAATAGTGTGTGTGTGGTGAGATAAGATCACAAGATCTCTATACCAGCACGTGGGAAAACTGCTTAGTTTACGCAGCACCTGCCCAACGTGTTTTTATTTTCTTTCGACCCGTCGGCGTTTCTACGACTATTGGAATATACACGAATTCAATAGGATCCCAATTGAGAAGAAAATTGCTAGATCCTGGGGAAATTTGTTAATTCGTGCAAATTATGCCTAGAAGATCTCATAATATTTCCTAGCATGTTCTCGAAAAGGCCACGAATCGAAGAGACCTATTTGCATTTTACGCCTACGAGTAAATTCTGAGATGGAGTTTTATAGTGCACAACCTATCTTGGAAGGTCCATGTTAGGCAAACCTTCCAAGTCAACATTAAGAAAATGGGCATAGCAATGGAAGCCTCATTTAAATACGAATATCTATTTGAAGAAACCGATTGAAGTAAGAATATTTACATCTTATACGCATCTATATTTGGTTTTAGAGAAACTAATCAAATGTCTGCATCTGAAATAATTCCGATAACCATTTGGGACCTCGGAGATAGTTTATGAATAAGTCGTCCTGCATAATTCCAGTCTCCTCCTTGTCTGGCATCCTCACTAGCAACATGTCAGTGGGACAAGGCTAGAAGGTGGATTGCAGTTATGAACTGCATACTCTTCGGCACATACTACCAGTCCACATGATGAAGTGCCTTGACTGTGGACAAACGTCTAGAACGGGTTCAATCATATTGAAGAATTCAGTAAGAAACTATAATTGTGCTTTCCTTCTTATTAAAATTTGTTAAAAAATATCTTCCTGTGGAATCTTTATTATTAGTAATATACTACGGATATATTCATAATCGTATGGCGTATGGCGTTATGCATTGAGACAACTCAAAAAATCATATTTTAATAATTAAATTGCAAAAGAGAGCTATAAGGTTCATACACAACAGAAAATCGAGAGGCTCCTGACATCCACTTTTTAAGGAGTCAAAAAAGTTTGTGAAACAAGAAATGAACTTGTTTAGCAAAAATAGTATAACATATAATCATAAAATAATACACAAGAATTTGCTTCAAACTCACGATTACAAACATAAATACTTCGCAAAAAGCCTATCATTTTCAAGAGTATATATTAAATCTGTTAAAAAATATTCTTTGTTTAAAAATAATTAAAAGAATTTCATGTATGAAAGATGAATACTGTCAAAAATGTTAATTATTAAATAAAACTACAAAATGTTTTTTAGAATTTGATCTAATTTTATAACAAATGTATTATATAACCAAGTAAAAATTGAATTCTATAATTTTTAATGAAGTTGATTGATTTAATATTAATAAATGGTTTACAGATGACAGAACTATTTGGCATATCCTACTATGCTGGGATAACATTTAGTGGAAATTAACATATCTCACTTCAAACATTCAGATCCACTAGTGGGCTTTTAACTTTAAGCTGCTACATCACTGATCATGTCTTGCTTTCGCGTGGACCCTCCTTTATGTGGGGTTGTTATTAATGGAACAATAGGGAATATAATGAATAAGAGACGTCATCTATGGTGATGATGTCATAGTTTCGTCCTAGTTATGGCGTGTAGATGTGCTTTGGAGTACCGGTTACTTATGACCTCATTGGGTCGTGGATGTGCCGAAGAAGATGATGAGCACTAGTTATAGTGAGATAGTGTACGTCAGAATTAGGGAGGCAAGGAATGCAAATCCCTGTTAGAGAGTGGGGATTACAGCGCTCCCGGCGGAGTGTCGAGGTATTAATAAGTTTACCAGCACCAGCTGACTTAGTCGAGGATTACACACAGATTAGCTCCATCTACCGCCAACCATCTCCATCTACTCTTCAGAATACTCAATTAGTTTGGATCAAAATAGATAAATCGCCCAATGAGAACAATATCAAAAGAGGCAAAGGGGCTCCAAATCTGACTAGATTTCCCACCTGTTGGTAGTAACACACTTGTGATCTCATCTCACATCAAATTCACTGTTTCAATATTTTTTTATATAGTTTTACAATAGAGAAATTTCACGAGACCCAAACAGTTACGGAAACGGCCGAACTATCTTTTGGCGGAAACTCACTACTAGAACCAAAGTCAGCAGATCTCATCTGGTCCGTTATCCGCATACACTTAATAAAAATGCAAATATCTCGGTTAATATTCAAGATAGAGAATAAATCTATATAATAATACTTATAGTAAATATAATTTGCAATTAGATTGAATCTATACAATTTTTCGATCCGTCGTATAGTATGGAGATATATCGAATTTTCGAAACTCAAAATGTCAAGTTTGGTAACGATCAAGCAAAATTTGCGACCGCTAGAGCGTTAACAGACAAATATTTATATATATATATAGATATATATATATATATATATATATATATATGAAATTATAATATTTAACGGACCTCGTTTTCGTCATCTCCTGGGTAGGATCAATGGACATTTGAAGAAAAGTTTTGGATACCACGTCATGACTACGACCTCAAAATCTCATTTCCCTTAAGGGAAATCTGCTAAAACCGTTGCGTAGAAGAGGTGTTACTGAAGGCAGAAAACAAGAAAGCACCAATAATTTTCTAATTATTGAGCTACGAAAAAATGCATAAAAAAACAATTGTTGATCATCAATAATTAATCAAGATTTGTTCAGTAATATTTTGTGATCCCGCACTTATTATCGGAAATATTTTGAATTTCCAACCCCCCCCCTCTATTTAATGTCCGATTTTTGTCAATATCAAATATGATGTTTAATAATGTTGATGTAAAATATCGAGTATGGTAATGATCAAATAAACATATTTGAAACAGGAACGTAAAATCTTAATAGAATACATCAATCCACAATGTCTCTTGAGAACAATATTTCCTATTCAAGAAATGGTACATGATATAAGTGTGTATTGCTATTGTGACTTGAATAGGAGTGGAGGTTTAATGAAAACTGAAAACTGAAAAATCCATATATCTCGGTTAATATTCATATTAAGATTTGCTTTATATAATTTTTAGTAAGTAGTAAAATAATGGAGATATTTGGAATTTTCAACATTCTCTCTCTAAACGCCGGTCAGCCGTTACCGAACTTGTTATTTCATTTAGGTTAAGATGCCTATATTTGGAGATTGGTAACGATAAAAAAAATGAGTTCGTCACTAAATGAATTCTTATTGTCCAGGCTGGAATCGAACTCACAATTCTAGGTTTACCACGTGAGATTAAGGCCAACGCTTTAACCTGCATGGCTAATCTGAGCCCCTGGGGTGATTTAAGTCCCACATAAACTTGAATTAAGAATATATTGGATAATAGTTTATATAAATAAATAATGTGTGGGTTTAACGAAATACTAATCAAAGAAAACTAAATCATTTGTAGCTTATACAAATATTTATTCCCGCCCAAACAACAAGCAACAGTATTAATCATTAAACTATACTGGATCTTAATACATACAAGCAGTTATTCAAAGTAATGCTTTACTATACACACTTGTATACATAATATACATCTCTCGTGTTTCTATTATGTCAGGGTTTTCTGTCATTTCTATATTCCTAGATAAACCTTTCACCAGAGGCGATGGTGGTGTAATGGTGAGCATAGTTGCCTTCCAAGCAGTTGATCCGGGTTCGATTCCCGGCCATCGCACTCACTTTTATTCTATTTTTCCATATATTTTTATTTATCAGCTAGCACATATGTTTAAAATATTAATGAAGACGCAAGGTTATTATAGTAAGCTTTTGTGTCTAGCAATTTAGTGGTGAATGACCTGCCGAAATTTTATTGATTTTTTTTTCAGTGATAAAATATAAATAATGTAACTAATACAGCGATAACAGGAAGATTTGTAATGATGAGTTGACTGTTTGAAGTTTAGACGGAATCCCCCAAGGTATCGCCTATGGCACATACTATTAGCAGATTTCCCTTGAGGGAAATCAGCTATTGAGGTTGTACTCATGACGGAATTTTCGAAATTTTTCTTCAAATGTCCATCGATCCTACCTAGTAGATGACGAAAATGAGGTCCATTCAAAACTGTATATATATATATATATATATATATATATATATATATATATATATATATATATATATATGTGTGTTATCGCTCTCGCGGGCGCACTTTTTGTTTCAGCGTTACGAAACTCGAGATTTAACCGTGGTATGTAAAAAGACAGATCAAGTTCGTTAATGGCTGAAATCGGACCAGAGGGAGGGGAGGTTTAAAGGGGGGATTTTCGAAAATTCCAAATATCTCCGTTATTATGCATCGGATCGAAAAAATCGTACAACCAATGTTATTGCAAATTAAATTTACTATAAATATTGTTATATACGTTTATTCTCTATCTTGAATATTAACCGAGATATTTGCAGTTTCAGTTTTTAGCAAACCGCCACTTCTACTCATGTCACGTAAACAATACTCTGCTACATAATAAACCATATTATTGGAAGTTTAAATACCAAAAATTGTATTCAAGAGACCTTTATTACACAAGATACATGCAAATATGTCCCGGGGACCCCTCTTAACGTTTTGGAGTAAAATCTTATTGATTGAGATAACAATTATTTTGAATCATTATTAATTATAGTACTAGATATAGTAAATAGTTCTCAATAAAAAAATGCGTTATATTCTTAAATATTTCAGTAAGAGTTTTTCTTTCCAGTGTGAGCCGGGCCGGGCCCGTTTGTTTACATTTCTAACCTAACGCGCTTCCTGTCGGCAGGTTATTGAAATTGGATGAAACATTTCTTATTTCCGTTTGTATTTATTCACGGTGTCGTTGTGTTAGCAGTATGTATATTTATCTATTACTAAACTTCCCGAGGGAAATCTGCTTAGTTTACGCAGCCCCTGCGTGACGGACTTTTTTAACTATTTGGACATGAGTTACAAGAATAATCTCGGTTATCTCGCTCTCTCTCTCTCTCTCTCTCTCTCTCTCTCTCTCTCTATATATATATATATATATATATATATATATATATATGATGTATTATAAACAATATGAAGTGAGTAATAAACTGGAATGACAAAACTTATGTGAGTTGCGGATTGTTATTAGAGAGGTGGAAGGAAGGCTCATTGCCATTGGGTGTTTTATGAGTTGGGGGCAGAGGGTATATAGTGGTTCACCCCTAGACTGAATATTTCACTGTGGATGGGGCCCCACTAGGGGAAGGTTTTAATAATCAAGGAGTCTTCCGCCTTTTTTATATCTGCCACCCTTAGGCACGTCTGGTCAGGGCTAAATATTTACCTTTATAATGGGAGTCTTTATGGCCGATATCTCCTCCCCACACTTTTATCATAAAGGACCCCCAACCCTCTTTATTGACTACTAACTTTTTCCAAGTCGCCCTTCCTGAATGGCTAATGCTCTCCAAGTATCCCTTACCACATCATATATTCCAAGAGTATAAACGAAACTCTGAGTTAGCACAAACCCCAAATTAAAACTTTACCTCAATTTAATTTAAACTTTTTATTTTGTATTTATTTATTTATTCTGTATCTACTCAGGAAAACCATTGTTAGTGCCTTCCTTGATTATGCATATTAAGTTTTGTAATGTCAAATAATATTAAAACATTTGGAATAAATTTTCCTTCCTTTAAAAATCTTTTTTAAGAATCTTCAATAGTATCCCCATTTCTAGCCAGGGTGGGATAAAATCCTTAGCCAGACCTTAGCTAGAAAAGGGCGGTAGCATATAGATAACCCGTCCCAATTAGAAGAAGTTGTACAAAGTTGACGTTAATAAATTATTTATTTTATGAATTTATACAGAAGCAACTAGGCGATTTGGATCAAAATTTAACAATGTTAAATATAAACAAAATAATAGAGAAATAACAAAAACTGAACCAACAAATAAAAAAATAGACACAATAAATAAACATTAGTAATATAGACAACAAATAAACATTAGTCTAGTAATAAAGACAACAATATTAAATGTTTTTATTAAAAAAAAATATGTATACAAGTATACTTATATTATTTTAATTGTTGAAAATTATATTGTATTTCCCACACATATTTGAGTCAATATCAAAAAGGAGAGAGGTTAAATTGTGTAAAACAAATTCAACTTTTGAAGGTCTTGTCCGCTACTGCCTGTAAGAGGTTTGTACATGTTATGTGAACTCTCAAAGTGTTAAATGTTCCTGCAGTTAGTCAGTATGTGTGTTAATAAATAATGAATATCATATGAATATAAAATTTATAAAGTTATTATTTTATCAATGAAAACTTTTATAATCGGAAATCATCAGAATGTATGAAGTCAGTCATAAAATACTATTATTTATTACTTTAGTGTCACGCAATTGGAGCGAATTACACCCTTTATGAACGTTGTTAAATGTAATTAATTTCCAGTTGCTGCTGGTCGACATTAATTGTGGAAAGTTAAAAAAAAAAAAAAAGGAATAAAAAGTATAAAAACTAGCAAGAAATAGTTAAACACAAATTATAAAAAGATAGGACAGGAATAATCAACAAAAGAGAAAAAAAAACACAAAACACATTAAATTCAAAATCGAAAAATATCTTATAAAATATCCAGAAACCAAAATAACTTAGACATAACGGAGAGTAGTAATTTATAAGTACAATTTTATTATTTCTCAATTTTATTTTTTTACTTTATTTTAATCCCAATTGTTAAAATTAAAAATATTAAATATATATGCAATATTAATATATGCATAAAGACAATTGGTATATTAGGTAAAAGTTTCAAAAATCTTACTCAATCATTCACACACATACATGTACTAACTCTCAACCACACACAACGATGCACTCACAAAGTAATACAAAATGTAATTTTGCATTGCATTTAGTATAGCAGTGTATTGGAATTTAATCTGTATGACTATACTTTTCTAGAAATAGGAAGAGGGTGAGTATGCATAGATGTTCTTGTTTTAAATATGTTAACAAAGGCCCAGATGGTTAGTTTTATCCTTTAGTTGTTGTTCCCGATTGTATGGTAGGTCCATATTATCTGGTCTTCTGGAGTCAGTAAGTGTTTTATAGGGGGTAGTCTATTACATTGGGAACAAGTTGGTGGTTTTTGCCATGAGGTACTTATGTATTAGACGGGAATGGCCATATCGCAGTCAAACAAGAACCACCTCTTCTCTTCTTGAACATAAAATATAGACATTCTGCTAAATATTGATTTACAAAATTGGCCATTCAACACAATGGCTTTCTCTTAGAGATTTCCCAATTGGACACATTCCTCCTCATTCTCCTCTTTCCGCCATTCGCTGCTAAAATACAGGACACATACATCATTAACATATTAAACTTTTGTGCTGGATGATACATAAAAATAAAAATATATGTAAAAATAAAATAAAAGTAAGTGCGATGGCCGGGAATCGAACCCGGATCAACTGCTTGGAAGGCAACTATGCTCACCATTACACCACCATCGCCTCCGGTGAAAGGATTATCTAGGAAAATAGAAACAGAATTAACCCCTTATATAAACACAAGAGACGTATACTATAACACAAGTAAGTATGGTAATTTCTTTAATTTGAGTAACTGTTTGAATGTTTATAAATTCAGTAGAGTTCATTGGACGAATCTTTCGGTGTGAATATCATTGTTTGCGATGCAGATGAAATGATTTTCTAATAGTATTTTGTCAATCCTACACATTATTCATTTTCAATATTATGTTGAAATTCAATTACCCTTCAATTATGAATCCCGTGAGACACAGGTCGGCAAATGCATCTTATAAATGCAAGATGCATTAAGTGCGATTACTTAGCATAATTACAGTGTTGGATCCTCACTATGATATTTAACTAATAAAATTAATACACTCATTACATTTGTATTTATAATTTACAACTTCGAATTTGGGCTGGAGTGTCGCAAAGTAGCTCCGATGGCCCACACTCTTGAATTAGTTCTACAATAGTATTACTAATGCCCTTGAGTCACTGAATACAATGCTGCAGAGGTTTGGGCTTTATGAATATACAGCAGGTGTGATCTCTCTCTCTCTCTCTCTCTCTCTCTCTCTCTCTCTCTCTCTCTCTCTCTCTCTCTCTCTCTCTCTCTCTCTCTCTCTCTCTCTCTCTCTCTCTCTCTCTCTCTCTCTCTCTCTCTCTCTCATCTCTCTCTGTCTTCTCTCTCTCTCTCTCTCTCTCTCTCTCTCTCCTCTCTCTCTCTCTCTCCTCTCTCTCTCTCTCTCTCTCTCTCTCTCTCTCTCTCTCTCTCTCTCTCTCTCTCTCTCTCTCTCTCTCTTCTCTCTCTCTCACTCTATCTCGCTCTCTCCCTCTCTCTCTCTCTCTCCTCTCTCTCTCTCTCGACTCTCTCTCCCCTCTCTCTCTCTCTCTCTCTCTCTCTCTCTCTCTCTCTCTCTCTCTCTCTCTCTCTCTCTCTCTCTCTCTCTCTCTCTCTCTCTCTCTCTCTCTCTCACTCTCTCTCTCTCTCTCTCACACACACACACACACACTCTCTTTCTGTCACAGTGACCCTTTCTAATTTCAAATATGCTTACAACGGTGTGTTTACCAACAGAATTACACATTTCCTAAATAATTTTGAAGTCAGGAGTCACATTTAAGTTTGGCTGAGCGAGGGTAGAAAAAGTCTGTTACTCCGTCCCCGTGCAAAATTAATATAATTTCTATTCCTCTGTAAATATCCGATGAGAAGAAGAAGGAGTTTACTCAAGGCTGAAAACATCAAAGTAAGTAAAACTCACTTCATATCTCTGCATAAAGAAAATGTATTTATACCTACAATTAAAATTGCAATGGATCAATTGTTTAACAGACTGGTTCCGTAAACATTTTCGATCCGACTCATAATAACAGAGATATTGTTAATAGGACATGGGGTAGGAGTGATGGCTAACTGAAGGCTGAAAACGAAAAAAAAGTCTTCACCGCATGGGCTGCGTAAACTAAGCAGATTTCCCACGTGGTTTTACAATAGAGAAATTTGATCTTTCAGTCAATTTTAATAACCTCCCTGCGTAGAGCGTCTGAATTGTAAATAAACAGATATGCCAACCGCTCAGATATGAACAGATAGGTAGAAATATTCTTCACCGGGAAGAAAAACAATATACATCTGTAAATAACATGCATGTTCATTTTATTGAAATTTTTTTAATAAATCTAGTACTGTAATGTATAATGAATCAGGATAACTATTATCTAAATCAATCGAATTTAAGTAGTCCAAGAACAGAAGAAGGGGGGGGGGTTAACAGAATGTATTTGCATGTGTATCACAAAGTAATAGTTCAATGAACCCCATATTTGGTATTTAATCTTGGAATGAAGTGGTTTATAATATCATAGTTCTTTTTTTAATATGACGTGAATAGAAGTGGGGGTTTACTGATGGCCGAAAACTAAAATATGGAAATATCTCGGTTAATATTCAATATAGAGAATATATTTATATTAAAACATTTAAGAACATTACATCTGCAAAAAGATTGAGTCTATACAATTATTAATTAACGTCCACTTTTTGCGACTTAGGCTAGTTGGGACGGGTTATCTACAGGTTACCACCCTTTTCTAGCCAGGGTGGGACTAAGGATTTTATTTAATGAATTCCGTCACTAAATAAATTCCTCTGCCCAGACGGGAATCGAACTCGCCACTCTAGGTTTACTATGTGAGATTAAGGTCAACGCTTTAACTCACATGGCTATAGCGGTGTGATGATTTTTCGGTTAAAATCATAACAACGGAGATAATTCGAATTTTCGAAATTCCCCGTAACTAACCCCTCCACCCCCACTGACCGAGTTTAACCGTTAACTAACTTGATCTTCATTTTTACATAAAACGTTTTAGCAGATTTCTCTCAAGGGAAATCAGCTATTGAGGTTGTACTCATGACGGATTTTCGAAATTTTTCTTCAAATGTCCATCGATCCTACCTAGTAGATGACGAAAATGAGCTTCGTTCAAAACTGTATATATATATGTCTGTTACCGCTCTAGTGGTCGAGTATTTTGTTTGATCGTTACCAAACTCGATATTTAGTCGTTTTATGTAAAATGAAAGATCAAGTTCCTTTACGACTAAAATCGGACCAGTGGGAGGAGGGGGTTTAGAGGGGAGGATTTTCGATAATTCGAAATATCTGCGTTACTTCTTCTTGGATCGAAAATTTTTACAGAATTAATCTTATTGTAAATTAAATTTACTATAAATATTGTTATATACATTTATTCTATATCTTGAATATTAACAGAGATATTTGCATTTTTATTAAATCTGGGCGGCTAACGGACGAAGTGACTTTCCTGCCAAAAGCTAGTTCGGCCGTTTCATTAACTGCTCGGCTCTCGTGAAATTTCTCTATTGTAAATCTTTACGTGGGAAATCTGCTTAGTTTACGCAGCCCCTGCGTGACGGACTTTATATATGGTGTTTGGTAACGATCAGACTAACATTGTGAAAGCTGGAACTTTAACAGACATATAAATAACATTTTGAATGGACCCAATTTCCATCTCGTGGATAGGATCGATGGACTATTTGAAACATTTTTCGAAATACCCATCATGAGTACGACCTCAATTGCTTACTTCTCCTACGGGGAATTTGCTAAAAAAAAATGTTGAAGGGTCATTGAAAATTAACAGAGAAATTATCAGTGGGGCAGAACGAATATAAAATTTTGAATTAAAAACGTCTCATGTTCAGTGAAAATTGACGCAAGTTGCCAGAACTGAGGATTTTTTCCACTCATCGAATTATTACTGAATATTTTAATATTACAACCAAATTATTTATTTCACAAATTAAATTAAACAGTATTTTATGAATTATAAATTGAGTGTTTTCTTTATTGCAATTTGTGCTATCCTTCCATCTATGGAATTGGTTAATCGTTTGATTGATTATAAATGCTGTTGTGCCAAAAAAAAAAAAAAATCATTCCAACAATTCAGGATATCGTGAGCATTTTAATCAATTTATAAATCACTTTACTTCCCGCTCCGTTGGTAAATTTAATCCCCGAGTATATTAAGCAAACACTCGCGATATTCCAAATTATTTGTATAAAATAACAATTTCCCTGTGCGGTTATAAATGGGTGTATTGATAAGGGATTTGAAGTTTTCCAGGAAAAGGGATTATACCCACATTAGTATGTTACTGGAGCGGAAATGATATGGGGATGTTATTGATGGCTAGCATGAATCCAATAGATTTACACGCCATAGAGATAACCGAATCATGGGTAGCTCGCTTCTCTTTTAAAACCTCTTTTTCGGATGAGAGAATATTTGAGGGGAAATTTATTCAGGCTGCCAAATTATTTGTAAACGTTTAAATTATACCGGATTTTCCTTAAACTAAATAAGCTATTGATCCTGCCCAGTAGATGGGAAAATGAAGCCCAATTCAATTGAAGTATACAGCTCAACCGACCAAAATATTTTCATCCTTTTGCAAAGTGAAGGAAGTATGGTGAACATTTTCATTTTTCGTACTTCAAATCAGTACATGTTAAGGTCTATGCATATACACTCAGCTTGATAAACTAAAGAGTCTTCGCAGGGGCTCCGTTAACTTAGCAGATTTTCTACTTGAAGTTTTACGATTAATAAATCTATATACTTCTAAAACTTAGCTTCAGCGTGAATATTAAGTGAACAAATACAAATGATAACAAGAAATATCTCTGGAATATGCTGGATGGTAGAGGAACCAATTGATCAGGATGGGGTTAGTATGGGGTTTTTGCTTATTTTTTACATGTTTCTTACAGTTCCTCTGGGTAGTTTTTTTTCCGAGGTTCTCACTGTGATATAAATCTGAAATTTAGGTAGTTTTTAGTTTTTAATTTTATTTATAGTTTTTGACATATGCTTACCGTTGTTTGTTTTTATTATTTGACTTGTTATTAATTTTTTTGATTGTTTTGGCTTTAATTTATAGTAGTTGACTAGGATTAGATTTTATATTTTTATTAGTTGACTAGTTTTAAGAATTAACATTGTTTTTATATTGTGTTTGTTTGTTTTTGTTTTTTATGACTGTTGTCTATTTTGCTTTTTGGCCATGCTGTGAATGTTAAATTAACTCGAGGTTTGTGTTTGTCAGCAGGCACTGAGGATGGAGCATTGACTCCGAAAGTGCACTCTGCATTATATTAAAAAACTGTAGAGGACTGAAATTGATCTAAATATAACATATTAATTTTATTGAAACTATTACTACATCTAGTACTGTAGTTCATAATGAATCAGAATAATTTTCATCTGAATCAGTGTAATTGTTGTAATCCCAGAACAAAAGATGGTCGTTTGGTTTATCAGAATGTATTTGCATGTATGTAACTTAGAAAAAATTTATGGAACTGAATATTTGGTATTTTGCCTTGGAAAGAGGCGCTTCAAAATATTTAAGCATATTCTTATCGGGCGATGACAAAGCAAGGGGGTATACTCAAGGCTGAAAACAAAACAATCCCAACATTTTTTTTAATATTCAAGATAGATAGAATGTATATAGCTATAGTTATAGGTAATTCAATTTTCATTAAGATTGGTTCTTTGAAACTTGACCGACTTATAATAACGGAGGTACTTCGAATTTTCAAAATTATCCCCTTTTAAACTCCCCGGTTCGATTTGAGCCGTTAACGAACTTGATCTTTAGTTATCCATGAAACAATTTAGTAAAAAGAAGACGAAAATTACGATCACTAGAGCGGTAATAGACAGGTATATATAAATATACTATACTATATATGTATATATATATCTCAATACCCGACTTTCCTTAATGGAAATCTGCTAAAAACGTATATCTTTAGAATGTTGAGATTTCATATTACGAACAGTTTCGCTATTTGGGTATTTTTCGCTTCGTCTCGCCAGTTACTTTTAGTAATACCATTTATCTTAAATGATTATATAATTTTAAATAACAGATGGTTTTAGCAAAATAAATAAACCAGCATTATTAATATACCTTATTAATAAATTATTCTGGGCTTCAAAAGTTTGAAATATCATTTACTATAACTTTCAACAAATCATCAAAGCCTTCTTGCCTTTTCCTCCAGATAAATTAGCAGTGGTAGGAATCTTATAATTCACGATTTGTACCAGGTTGTATTTTATTTCTTCTTTTTACTGAAGGCTACAGTATGCGCTCCCAATATTGGGTTTTCACTATGATTTACAGTCTAATGTGTATATTACGTTCAAGGTTTAACCTTAAATTTCAAATATGCTTTCCATAGATCTGATAGTGCCAGGTCGAATAGATTCCTTAATGCATTTCAATGATGTTTCTGTTTGGCACTGCACAAATAAAGCATTTCTTTTGTTTCTCAGCGCATGCATCCGAATACACACTGTTGTGGGTATATTTTAAATGCATTATGTTTTTCTTTGGTGTAACATCATTCACCAATTTCCATAGTCATTCCAGTACCTCTTATTGTTATTAGATCTTCTATTGAACAGTGAGCACAAACCTCTCGTAGATAATTCGTAAAGTTGGTATTGGTTTCTGGTGGCATACTCAGTTCATCACGACAGCATGAAGTTTTGGTATTTTTTTTTTG
This sequence comes from Riptortus pedestris, assembly GCA_019009955.1. NCBI lineage: Eukaryota > Metazoa > Arthropoda > Insecta > Hemiptera > Alydidae > Riptortus > Riptortus pedestris. The sequence continues at coordinate 9,333,495 of CM032229.1, forward strand.
TCCAAGAATATTGTTGCGAAAATTAAAACACAAGAGAAGGAACCGCGTGATTGGGGAGGGCGGAGGAGTTCAAAGAAGTGCCGCTAATTGGTCGAGTCCTTACAAGTCCCTTCTAGTCCTTCTTGGAAAAGCCTCGGTCTCACCCTGCTCTCCATTTAAGCCTGTACAGCTAAATCTAATTATAGCCGTCTCCCTGGAACTTCTAGACCTTTCTCGAACTGGAACCTTCTATGCCTAGACACTACAAGCATTTAAAAGTCTCACAGTACCCCCACAGTTAGTTTACGGTCAAACGTCTTGATGGTCACATCAGTGCTACAATGCGACTTAGTGGAGTGTGGTAAAGTGTTTTTATAAGAAGAACAGAGTTGTGCCGTGACTGTAAGTAGCAGTTTAGTGCCGTGTCTAAGGCAGTGCAGTGCCGTCTTTTGTGAATTTCAGTGACCGTGAGTGAATTATTGATGTGAGTAGTAATAATCAAGGGTATTGTGCATTGTGAAATAAATTGTGCAGTGATAAACTGTGAAATTTTAAGTTTAATTTTTGCAATCCAAAATAACTCATATTAACAACGTTTATTACTGGTTTTGTAATAAAACGTAACAATATATAATAAATAAAGCCATATTCAATGGATATCCTGTATCTTGAAACCATGCCACATCTCGAATTCCGAAGGACATCTTCTTTAATAACAACGCCATCTTGGCAATTTCCATCTATTTACGTTAAATTTGGTGGTTGGATTCTCAATTACGTTCATTAGAAGTTATTGAATTTGTATGTAATAAGAAAATGATATAGTTTTCGTCTTGTACTACCTCAGAGTTGTTACATAATAGCCAGTTCCTCAAAAAGCAGTAAGCCATATTTGAGATGTCATAATACTCATAATTATGAGTAGGGGAATAATTAATAAAGTAAACATATTGTAATTAACTTCTAATGTGATTATATTCTTTATTTGTTAATTTGCGATTAAATTTCAGTAATTTACTCTTACCGCATTGTTCCATTAATTCCTATTGAAATATAGGGAAAACGGCCCACAACGTTTAGGCTTTGTTTTAAACTCCGCCTGTGGGAATCTATTCCAGTTGTATTTTGCGGCATATCTCCAGTTGTGGTCATGTTGTGGTGGCCCACCATATTTCGCCGGTCTTCCAACCGACTTCTTCTGGTGGTCATGTCTTGGGTGTGCTGTGCTTGTGGCAGCTCTCAGAAGAAGCCGTCTGGAAGACCGGCGAAATATCGTGGGCCACCATAATATAGACACCGCTGGAGATATGCCGCAAAAGACAACTGGAACGGTTAGGCTGTGATACAATTAATTCAAATGATTAAATTTTGATTTGAAATTATTTTTTTACTGGTATGTTTCCATTTCTATGTATGTTTAATTCTGTACGTTTAGCAGAACATTCGTAAAAAATTTAATAGGTTCGCATCATTTACAGTATAAAATAGTATTTAAACCCGGGGTTTAGTTGGGAATTGGATTTCATAAAGAAGCCACTAGTTGATCTCATAGAACATGTATTAAGCCGAAGTGCTAGGAAAATAAATCTACTTGTCTTAGCTGAAACCCTAGCTGAAGGGTGTAACTCACGTGGGAACTGAGGGGTGGAACCGTTCGTATGTGTGTGTGTGTGTTGGAGGGGATGAGAAATGGAGTTGGTCTAGGCACCGACTTGCCGTTGAGGACTTATGGATTCCAGCCAAGAAAGAAAAAAGAAAAAAAAAAAAGGAAAATAGTGGCTAGGAGAAGGAGAAGAAATCTAAGCCCTGCCAAATCCGACGGGCAAGGAAACCCAAATAGAGGGATTGAGAGAGAACAAACGAGAGAGGGAGTGAATGATCTCGGAAAGACGGAGATCGACAACCTCACATTCTCTCTCTCTCTCTCTCTCTCTCTCTCTCTCTCTCTCTCTCTCTCTCTCTCTCTCTCTCTCTCTCTCTCTCTCTCTCACACACACACACTCTCTCTCTCTCTATCTATCTATCTATCTTTCTGTCGCTCTCTCTCTGCCAGTAATCATTCTATAGGAACAAAAGTTTGTCGATTTATAAAACTTCAGTAATTTGTTTGAAGGGGCAAAGTGCTTTCGACGCATTCCATCATCTTCAGTGCCCAGGTGATACAAAAAAAGTCCGTCACGCAGGGGCTGCGTAAAGTAAGCAGATTTCCCACGTGAAGTTTTACAATAGAGAAATCTGCTTAATAATAACAGAAGTAGTAACCAATTTACGAGGACGAATAGTTAGAGAAACGGCCGCACTAGCGCTCGGTGGAAACTCCCGAACATAGCCAACTCCTGTCGACCCCACACACAATACAATTGCAAATATTTCGGTTAAGGGAAATCTGCTAAAAAACTGTGTCTATTACATTGTTTTAATAGTTTGGTGTGTCAATAGGACACTGGTGATAACGCACTGCTCTAACAGCGATTTGTCGCTGTAATTAAACTTTTTTGAATAAGTTTGGCTTTTTTGTATTAGTTAACCTACAATATCCCTACAGTTATTAATTTTGATACAGGAATTCTTATAGAAAAATTAAAATCATGAGCTTGGTGTACTTTTTGGCTTAATTAAGAAAAATATTTTACTTGTTCCAAAGAAATGTAATCACTTAATAACAAAGTCTCTAACTTTCCTTCGCTGAGAAAAGTTTTACATTAAATTAAAAACACAATTTCTATTAGAAAAATGTGAAAAAAAAAATTATTTGAATATTGAATGAAGGCAAGATAAAGCCAATAATTCACCTGTAAGTCCATAATCCGCCTGAAAGCGGAAAGAAACGAAAAAAAAAAGTCAAAGTTTGTAATGAGTTGTTTGTTTTTTAGATTAGTTTCCAAAGGGTTGGAAGATTTTAAAGGAGACGGGAAAATTATTAAGGAATACCAACTGAAACTACTTACTTTGTGACAGGAAAGTTTCTTCTTCAAACTTTAAAGTATATTTAATACCCGGTTTTCAGTATAGAAAAGTTTGTTTTTCTGGTCATATAATTTAGATGTGGTTTAAAAAGAAATATTTTTTAACTAATTAGCTGTACTATAGAAAAACTTTTATAAATTCAAGATTAATCAAAGTATAATACAGGGTCGGAAAGGATGATGTGCCCTGGTTTAGTTATTGTGATGAAGAAAGATTCTATTCATTAGTATAAAAACTATTACAGAGAACGAATCTGCAGTTAATTAACTCATTCATTTCCAAACGAATATCTTTCATTTTATTGTAAAATATTTGTCTACTTAATAAATGCCCTAGCGGTCGTAATTTTCATTAGATCGTTACGGTTCTCGATATTTAAACATTTTATGTTACAGATCACGTTCGTTATCGTGAAAACGGACCAGTGGGAGGAAGGGTTTGGGGGGGAGGCGGATTTCAAAAATTCGAAATACCTCCATTATTATAAATCGGGTCGAAAAACTGTATAGAACCAATCTCATTGAAAGTGTAATGTCCTATATTTGTTCTTGTAAACATATCTTCTGAAACATGACCATTAACCGAGACACATGAATTTAATAGTTTTCAGCTCTCAGTAAACTCCCACTATATCACGAACCACTTTATCGGAAGCTTAAATACGAAGTATTGTTTTCGTTGAACTTTTACAATCAAATGTACATGGAAATATGTTATGTGATGGCGTCATGTACATGAAATTGTTTATTTGATTTATACTATACTTGATATTTAATAGTTTCATTCAACACTAAAGTTAATCGACGTTACGGCTGAAATAGGACCAGGAATGAGAGAGGGTGTGGGTATTGGAAAATTAAAAAATAACTCTAGTTTAATGGGACAGATCGTAAAATTGTATATAACCAATCTTGTTAAAGTATTGATGTTCTCCAATTGTTGTTCTATGAATTATGAGTTATTCATATTCTTTGTTTTCAGCTTTTAATACCACCCTCTCCATCTACTAGTCATTATTTTTTTTTACTTAAGAATAAAGAACATTTGGTGAAATAAACGTGGAAAACGTGATTAGTGCTACGTGGCAGGTATTTTATTTTCTTCACTGTGAAGTTCTATTAGATACACAGACTAAAGAAGTATTGCATATCTATTTCAAAATTGGGATTTAATTCCTTATCATTACTAAGCTCAGCGTTAATTTCAACAAACCAAATTTGAATTATTTGAAACGAGGTTCAGGTACCTCTCAACGTTTGAGGTAAAGCCTCGGCCTTAATCTCACTTGTTAAACTTACAGGTGAATGTTTGATTCCCGTATGGGCAATAGGTATTTAGTGACGAACTCATTAAATAAAATCCTTAGACCCATCCTAGCTAGAAACGGGTGGTAACCTGTAGGTAGCCCGGCCGAATTAGCCATAGTGGCAAAAAGTGAACTTAAGTAAATAATGATAGTTTTCATTTGAAACAACAGTGTTTCGACCACTCATACTGATGATAAGTCAAAATAGATTGGGCATGTAATAAATTAATCGAAGGAAAACAATGGAGTGACTGGTGTTTGTATACTAATTGTACAAGTTGAAACAGAAAGGCCCATGAAAGGGGAGAAGTGGGCAGGAAACGGTGGGTGTTTCTCGTGTAAACAAACCTATCTCTGGTTTTATTTAACCCAATCATCAAGTAGTTAGGGATTAAATACTTTGAAGTGTTACCGACACATATTATTTCTCCATGCCTAGCTCAAGTCAACATTAGTTTCCTCTCGAGCCTTTCCCCTCAGTGGCAGAGTATTGCTGGCTCTAGCCAATTCACAACAACCTCTAGAAAAGCCCTTTGGTTTTTTATCTCCCCACATCATATCAGATAATTTCTAGCTTAATCTCAGTTTTTCATCAATACGCACATTATTCCTTTAACCTTCTCCCTCTTTCCACCCCCAGTCATAGAATTTCCGGAGATTCATAACGTCATATGAGAGAAACTAATTTAAATCTTACGTCGTATTGGCTCTCCACAGACTCACCAATACAAATATCTTCAGTCCAAGAAGATTTTCAATTAGTTCATGCTAATTTATAGATGCCGCTAAGACATTATGACGAAGAAACTGTCGCCTAACTAGCAAGTCACAAAGTGGTGAATGAAGTGTGCGCGTAGTGATATACAATAAGTATATTTGGAGCTTATTTTTCAAAAACTTAATCTTAATTCAACTTTGTGAATTTTGAATTTGTTGTTAAATATTTAATATTATTCATTATAAAATAAATTTTAAAAATTGTAAAAAATGAGGGGGGAGGGAAAAGTTTTAAAAAATATGATGTTTAAAAAATATCTGATTTCAAGGTTTTAAACATACATTAATAACCACATAGCTATCATTTGAAACTTTTTTTTTCTATCTATTACATATCCAGTTCCGCACGAACAAAAAAATAAATTCTGTTACGGGTGCGCACGGAAAGCAGATATTGAAGGAGTTCATAGCCCGGCATACCTATGGCTAGCTTTTGGAGTGTCCACCGGCAAATATCATGGCAAAAATTAAAATTAAAAAAAGACATTAATTCAGAAACACACGGTTCATGAAAACATTGCAAGTAAGAGTGAAAAAAAACTCTCTACAGAAAAACTCATCAACTAAAAATTATTATTAATTATATTTGGAAAATCACTCATCAATATCATTTTCAATATATATATATATATATATATATATATATATATATATATATATATATATACTTATGAAGATTGGCAGGATCATGGATATAATTTTGTGGATGATAATATCCTTCTGGGTAGGATCGATGTACATTTGAAGAAAGTTTTCGAATATCGTATGATCAGAACTACTCCAATAGCTTATTTCCCCATAAGGGAAATATGTTCAATTACAATTATAGTATACATTGAATTATTAATGTAAAGAACAAGCATTTCATATATTTTATGTGTTACAATGACAATTTAGAACAAGGAATAGTTATATTATAAGAATATTAGAAACAAAACGAGTTTGTATAGGGTATGGGAATAAGTTTTAATTTTTTTTATGGTGAAAAAAAAAACAAATTGGAATAGAGAAATAAAAAAGTACTTTATTCAAAATAATTTTCATTTGAAGCGACAACCTGGGCCCATCTTTCTGGCAGTAAACGGATTCCTCGAGCGAAGAATTCTATATCTTTCGACGCAATCCAGTCATCGACCCATTTTTTAACATCCTCGTATATGGTAAAGCGCTGCCTAGTAAGTGCTGACTGCATAGACCGGAACAAATAATAATCTGAATCTGGGGTAGGACCTCCCAGTTGACCTGTTCTAGGTATGTCCGGACGGGATGGCCAACATGGGGCCTAGCATTGTCGTGCTGCAAAATCAGTTTTTCATGTCTATCACGCCATTCAAAATTCTTGAATAGCTCGTTTCAAACGTATCAACTGAAGTCGGTAAAGTTGGGAATTAATAGTTTCAGACTGTTTCAGCAGCTCATAGTAGACCACACCCCGCATGTCCCACCAGATACAGAGCATCACCTTAAAGCCATGAATATTGCGCTTGGGTGTTGATGGACCTGGTTCACCTGGCTTCACCCATGCAAGTTTACGTTTAGGATTGTCATAGTGAATCCATTTTTCATCGCCAGTGATAATCCGATGCAAAAAACTCTTTCTTCTTTGTCGATCAAGCAACATTTCGCAAGTGACCAAACGTCTTTCAATATCCCTTTCCTTCAACTCGTATGGCGTCCAATTTCCTGCCTTCTCAACCATTCCCAGAGCATGTAGCCGTTTTCCAATGGTGGGTCGATCAACACCTAATGCTGTAGCCAACTCTTCAAGGGTCTGACAAGGATCAATGTCAAGCAATTCCTGAAGTTCCTCGTCTTGAAACTTTTTTGGGGCACCATCGCGTTCTTTGTCATCGACATTAAAGTCACCACTTTTGAAGCGCTTGAACCAATATCTGCAAGTCGCCTCCGATGGAGCATGGTCACCATAAACATCCACAAACAAGCGATACGTTTCTGCAGCACTTTTCTTTAAAAGATAGTAGTGAAGCAGAACTTCCCGCAAATGCTGTTTTTTTGGAACATATTCCATGATATAAGAAATCTAGATGTTAACACTCCAAGCAAAAGTTATGTACTGTGTTTATCACCTTACTAACACCCTTTCTTAATCCATGTATGGAAGATTAGATAAGATGTAAGAGATAACAATTTCAACATTAAAAAAAAAAAAATTAAAACTTATTCCCATATCCTATACATTATTATTTAATGAAATAAGAATTTAATGGCTATATTCATTTATTAACTTATCACTTTATCAATTTTCAAGTATTTTGGGTATTTAGAAAACTAAATTCATAATTTTTCTTGAACAGCTAGCCGTGAATTGAAAAAATGAGGATATATTAAACATACGTAAATTATATTTGAGTAAATTTATAGAAATGAATAAGATAATCTGTAGTTGCAAATATTGTTGGGCAAAAAGTAATTAGAGAAGTAGAAATAAATATTAAGGTCTGTTGAGTGTAATTGTATATTTATTTTAATTTGTGTCATCAGTAACGATACATGCTTGGTTGAGGGAACATTAAATTGTTGTTATTATATGTTCAATTCTTCATTACTTACTGCATTTTTAAATAGAATTTAATTAACATGTACTCGGTTAGTGAACTTGATCTGATGTTTTTACAGCCATATTTCAATATTGTGCCGATCACAATACCATACGCATAATGAGAATTCGTTCATCGTAAAATACGTCATAATATTGTGTGTCTGAATAATTAAAATTTAGACCCTAGAGTCAAAATTCCTTTTGTCTTAAATAATCAGTGTTGGATATTGGATTCCATTTAGTGAGTTACTAAATAAATAAAATTCTGTTGCCAACGCGGTTATGGATATAACAACTTAACAATTTCTAAGAGTGTTAAGGGAAAGGAACAAAATTAATAATTACAATGGAAATTAAGTAAAAAAAATGGGCACAGGTTAGAATCGATAAGGGAGAAGATTAGCAGAGATGCTATCCACAAGTGAGCAACAGTAACATATATTATTATAATTCTCCATTTGCAGTGCTAGTTAGCTATCTGCAGCAGACACCAACTATTAATTTCTTTAATTGAATGCCTGCTTCAGTAGTGATATGGTTGACAGTTGTTGCAATGATACCCTCTCACTATATTAATATTATCTTTAGTAGGTTCTGCCCAAATATATTCGGCCTGTCAGAAGCAAGCTGCTCCAAGTATTGGGGTAGAGTCACCGGCTAAATATCACCATATGATATGAATTAGCTCATAGCAATGTCCACTGACCCATATCACGGCTGTATTGTGCAATATATACCGTCGACGGCTTTGTCAGATGCTCACACTGTCAGATTTGTAACTTTAATGTCAGCCGTTATGTAATGGAGGCAATGCGCGGCGGTGAGTGACAGCACCTTCTAGGGAAGCCAAGGTGCTAATGTGATTCCCTCCATGCTGTAATGCCTTAGGGAGTCTTCCAGGGCGTCACTCAGGGGCATTTCGTGCATGTCGGGCATTTCGCTATTGGCAATTTCTGGAACAAATTAATTCGTCGAGTGATGATTCTATCAAACCTATAGAGAGTTTGTAATGGGGAATTTTATAATTAAGCAAAAGTTACTAAAAGACGTATGTGTGTGTGTATATATATATATATATATATATATATATATATATATATATATATATATATATATAAACACACCGGGGAATGTATTACGAGGGTTATACGGACATGCAGAAGTTTCTCATTGCCTTCTGCATCAGACCACCTAGCAATAAAGTCATAAAGGCGTAAGTGGAGACAATTCTATTCAAGGGCAGAGTTGTTAGATAGCCATCCCTCGGCAGCCTGCATAAGCTGACTAATGATAGACTATTAGCCACTGCGATTATACAGACTACAACTTTAATCAACACTCAGGTCTTGTCCCGCTCACATGTTGTAAGTGACAATTTAGACAAGGGACTATATATATATTTAATGTTCTCTCCATTCAACATTAAATAAAAAAGAATGTAGCCAAATTTAACAGATTTATCAAACAGGTCATAATGACCTCAGAAACACTATTTATCAATACTTTTATATTGTTTATTTTCTGTATGTTTTCATTGTTAAAATTCTTATGTTATTATATTTTGCTCATTTTCTGTTTGTTCGTGTTTATTTTTCTTTTTGCGTTTCCGGTTTTGTGTTCTTAGTTTGTTCTGTTTTAATAACAGTGTACGAATTTCTCTTCCTACTTTTTCCCATATTTTCTATTTATTTCTGTTTTTGTTCATAAGCAATATCGCCTTGTAGCGAACGCTCCTCAATGACTAAATAAATAAATTTTATGTTTTTTATAGAAATTAAAAATAAAAATTTTTATGTGACACTCATCTTTGAAGCCTTACGCGTTCTACTATTATAATTACTATTCACGCCAAACGCACTCCCATATGTCATTACTGTTCAAGAAAGACGCATTCTTATTCGACTATTTTGATTGAAACGAAATAATTCTTCTGTGTCAATTACTATTCGTGCCAAATGAATTCTCATCTGCCAATTAATCCTCATATTTATATACTTATTTTAATTTAAAAAAAACCGATTCTAATGAATAAATTACTATTCATCCCAAACGCGCTCCCGTCTGTCAATTACTGTTCAAGATTAACGAACTCCTGTTCGACTATATCAATTCAAACAAACGGATTGTTATGCGTCAATTACTATTCGTCTCAAACGCAATCTCATCCGTCAATTACCATTCAAACTAAACACAGCCACATCCGTCAGTTACTGTTCAAGACCATCTCATTCTTCTGCGACTATTTCAATTCAAACCAATTTCGTTCTTCTGCGTCAATTAATGTTCATCCCAAACTCATACGTATTTCTCATAGTTTCCATTGGAAAAAAAAACGCAGTCAAGCGACAATTACTGAATCAAGGAAGAACTATTTATATGATTAGAAAAAAATGTTTTACATTCCATGATAAAATATAGTTTTTCTGTCCATATCCTAATTAAAGGACAAATATTGAATCACGTAATAACCGTCATTTATTAGCGTTTTATGATAAATCAAAACTTTAAGTACAGGATTAAAAAAAAAAATTCAGAACTATGAGTAGTAATGTCGGATCCTATAAATGAAAAAGTGTCCCTCTCTCCGAGTTTGAAGCTCCTTAATATCGCCATGTACATAACTAAAATGATGATTATGATAAAAAAATTCACTTGGATTAATTCATCATTTAGAGAGCACTTAGAACTCTATGCTGATAGAATATGTCTACAAACTGACATCTACGTTTGATGGTCAAAGCCACGGATGTGAATAGATTATCAATAATTAGACTATACAATTCAGTTTTAAATTCTATATTTCATTTTAGATAAGTATGAGCCTTTGACTGAATAGGTTTTCTGTACTACGTTCTGAAACATGAGTACATTTGCGGAGCCTATAACACTCTTGGGACAAAGTATAAACAAAAATGGAAGTGGCACTCCTAGAAAAAACTCTTTGTACAATTTCTATGTGGGTGCTAATGGTGGCCCAAGTAATTTACAGTGTGACGACAAAGTTAGAAAAATATGTAGAATAAAAAGCGAGCAGTTGTCGGAGATAGTGGGACAACCATAAGTCAGCAGCTTGCTTTGTGACTCTCACTGATAAATAAAAATATGTTTCTTATTCACTCTAAATAATATTTTTCTCTGAAAAATAGCTCCGTTTTTTTTTTTGCGTAAAATGTCAGCTCTGGTCGAGCCTGTACTATTTATTTTTCTTCAGGAAGTTAATATGAAAATTCGTTCTGACAATTTTGTTAATTTCTCCTGAGGGACTCACTATTACTCTAGGACCGTTGGAACATTTCATATCCAGGCCCTAGATGGGATGAACATAGTTTTTTATAATCTTAAAAAAACCGGATAAATTAATTTCGATTATTACATTTCAAATTGACATTAAATTTATTTATTTTTCATGAGCTGGTTAAGGAATAGAATCAGAATCTTGTAGAATTCTCAATACATCAATTATTTATCAACTGGTACTGGTTTCTATTATTCTAGAAGTCTATTTAGCTAATCATTACATACATTTATATTATAATAATTATTTGAAAGTAAAGGGAAGCGTTCAACCTCTTGCGAAGAAAATATGACTGGAACTCTAGTCTTGATATTCATCATTCTATATATATAGCCAAGCCCAAATTTGTTATATTGGTTTTGCCATTGTGATTTTAGCAGATTTCTCTTAAGGGAAATCAGCTATTGAGGTAGTACTCATGACGCGATTTTCAAAAAATGTCCTCAAATATGAAGATTACGAAAATTAGGTCCGGTCAAAGTTTTATATATATATATATATATATATATATATATATATATATATTTGTCTTATAACATTCTAGAGTTCGCAATTTAGGTTTGATCGTTACGAAACACGATATTTAATCGTTTTATGTAGAATAGTTCGATATGGCAGAAATCCAGTGAGAGGGGGGAGTTTAGAGGTGGGGGATTTCTAAAATAAGAAATATCTCCGGTATTATAAGAGAGTTCGAAAAATTGTACCTAATTAATTTTATTGATAATTAAATTGCATATAAACTTTGTTATAAACATACTTTCTCTGTCATAAATATTAATTAAAAGATATTTGGATTTTTTTAGTTTTCAGCCATCAGTTCAGCCATCTCACGTCATAGTAAGCTATTTTATCATGAACTACTTTATTCTAGGTCTAAATACCAAATATTCTTTACAAGAGACCTTTATTATGCGAGATACATTCAAGTTCGTTGTGTGGTGACGTCTACAATTAAGATTATTTGTTTTTATCTTTCTAATGTTTATTTTATATATATATATATATATATATATATATATATATACACACATATATACAATTTTGAACGGACCTCATTTTCGTCACCTACAAGGTAGGATCGGTCATTTAACGAAAAACGCGTCATGAGTACGAGCTCACAAGGATACGTCTCTTCACGGAAATCTGCTAATTAATCGGATTGACAAAAACTAAAAAAGAATTACTACAGACATTTTGAAGCTTTAGAAAGAATGATTCTCGCGTAAACATACATTGGTGGTATAAACAATCGGCAGATATTGAGCGGCAGATATGATAAGGCCCAAATGACAGATGTTATCAGTGAAATGGGCGAATGTTGTTCCCGCCATTTCAGCGATCGGATATTGATGAGATCTGATAAAGCGGGAATTGACTATTCTACAGCAATGGCTATCGGCTACTGTATATCCGGTGGAAGGAAGATAGTTAGCGACTCCTGGTTGTTAGCAGTTGGACCGACCACTTTCTCTTCTGATAACTCGTCATTATGGAGTAGCCACCAGTTAGGGGCTTTGTTTCACGGCGGCTCTTCAGGGCTTCAGCAAGTTTCGCGCTCAATTACTTGACAACTCGGACTTATCAGTCCTCGTTAGCAAGTTCAATAATTTCTAATAATTGGTAAAAATATAGAGTATAACAATTATGAAAACCAAAAATTGTGCAATATATCACCAAGTTTTGATAAATTTGGTTGGTAAGGTTTGAGGTTCTATTGAACATAAGAATTTTTACCATATTTCCTTTGTGCAAATTAGCCATTGTGGTTATACTTATGACGCGGTTTTCGAACAATTTCCACAAATGTCCGCCGATCCACCTAGCAGATAACGAAAATGAGGTTAGTTTAAAATTATATATGTAAATGTACTTGTTTGTTGCTGCTTTAGCGTTCGCAATTGTTGTTTGATCATTACCAAACTCTATATATCAGCGTTTCTTGCAAAACAAAAATTAAATTTGTTAATGGCTGAAATCGGACCAGTGGAACGGGGGGGGGGTAGAGGGGAAATTTAGAAAATTTCGACATACCTCTTTTATTATAAGTAGATTCGAAAAATCGTATGGAACCAATTTTATTGCTAGTTGAATTTACTATGCGTTTCGTGCTCTTCTGCTATCCTCTATTTCCAATAGCCAATATATTATCTTTTTTTTTAGTTTCAGGCCTTTTGTAAACCCACAGTCCTACTTATGGAACATAAAAAATACTCTGTTAGATGTTGAGCCACTTTATTGGAAGCGTAAATTGCTAGATGGGATACTTGCAAATACGTTTTGTGATGACATCATTAGTTAAGATTTTTAAGTTATGGATAAGAAAAGGTTTATTTTATCTATACCACACTCGGTATTAAACCTTCGGCCCAGGAAGAGAAGGGGGAATTAGAGGTGAATAATTGATAATTTGAAATATCTCTGTTACTATCAGTTGAACTGAAAAGATTTATATAACCAAAGTTGTTGGAATTTTAATACTCTATAATTCTTCTTAAATGCATTTTTTCTTTATCTGGAATATTGAGTGAGACGCAACTTCAGTCTTCTGGCTTAGTAGACTCCCACTAATAATCGTCTATTTTTTACAGCTATTACGGAGTGTATTTCAAATACTGTTACAGGCTTCTTACTACAAGAGAAATAGAGAACAGACGGGACAGTTCCGTGGCTCATACCCGCACGTGGGAAATCATCTACGAAGCCTCTGGGTAACGAAATTTCTAAATAGCTTCACGTCCAAAAATTGTGAATTGTAATTGATTCACATGAAACGTTCAGATACTGCTCAAATGGTCTGCCGGAAACATCTTTGAATATTTTTGTAGTGCTCTAACACTGTGGTATCAGACTGCAAGTATGACTGATACAACGAAATGATACTGTGTATTTTCCGGATGCTTTAGCTTGTTGTACTACTTCCATGCTTGGAATTCTGTATCCTGTGTTTTCAATTGCCCCGGTGTTTATTTCCTCTACCGTTCTTCAATTTTGAATGTTTTTTTAATTCTTCTTGTTGGTAAAACTTCGTTATAGAGCAAAAAATGTTAGTAACGAAAGTTATGAAAAACAAATTCGTGAACTTAAAACTTTCCTTTAAATACCTAAAATTATTTTTCAAACTTTGTGTTGCATAGAAATTATTTTCTAGCTATCGGTAACCAAAAAGCTCAGTACAAACTGTCTAAAATTTATGTTAGTCTTTATTAAAATATAATTCAATTGGTTTATGTGTTTGTGTGAATGTTTATGTATATATATATATATATATATGCAATACTAAATGAGAACGTTTGCTATGTAAATATGAGCCAAAGTTTCAAATAGCTGATTAGCGGTTTAGTTGTTAGGTAGCTATTTGATCTAATTAGAGCCAGTATTATCATTTAATACTCAGTAAATTGCTAATAGTGCTCAAATCAAATACAATCGTAGCAATCCCCGGGTCATGGATGGTTGGAACCTGAGGGCACAAGGCGTTGATTGGAGGTCACTAATGTCTGCCTAGGGCGGTCATTCGGCAAAGGAGGTCGATAATACTGGGTGGAATGGAATATATGGAAAATAATACTGATGTATTCCTGAATTATGAGTTTATTGTTTTAAAAGCTCAATGGACTACAAAAGTCTAATTATCATATTAGTTAATTACTGTAGAGGAGTAAGGAGTGCACAGTGGGGGGGGGGGTGGATTTGAACATTCCAAACATCTTAGATGCTTTACAATTATTGTTCTATACATTTTCTCTGAACTCAAATATTATTCGAGTTAATAGAGCATTCATTTTTTCAGCTTTCAGTAAACTTTATACAACTACTCATAGACATTTGATTTAAAAACGGAGAATACATGCTGAGATAATGTCATATAATGTTTGTAGCTTCAAATTTTGTACAGGAATATTTTACCAATCTATCAAACCCTCGAACACTACTTGCTAATAAAAATAATATAATAGTAAAATCCAGAAATAATTTAGTTATTAGAGATATTGACCGGGAATTTAACTCAAAATACAATCCCTTCTATAGACTATTCTGTAAACTTTCACATCCGGAACCAGCGAATTACCTTCAATTTAACGTCAGCATAGAAAAGTTAAGAACCATAAGCCAACTGAGAGTCTGTAATAGCGAATACATTAAAATATCCCATACAGGTAAAGCCCATATCATAAAATCAGACGAAATATGTAAGTGGTGTAAAAAATACATTTATAATAGCCTGAAACAGAGAAATCACAGAAAACAATCATATATAGTTAAAAACAGGGGCGAACTTTCATTGGAATTTATGCTAAATATTAACAATATTGAAAAGCTAAATAACATATATTACTTTATTAAGAGTATATTATTGTCAGTTTATTAACCATTAATTGTTGTTTTGTTTTTGTTGATTTTCCGGAACTATTATATATTGCTTATGTATTGTTATATATTACTTATATTATAAGAGTATTCGAAATTGTCGAATTGTAAATTATTTAAGTAGAATACCTAACGATAATAGCATTTAATGGCCAGACCCCTGGCAACGCCCATGTATTTATGCCAAAATATATAAATAAAATAAAAATGAAAAAAAAAAAACATTACTAATATGTATGGGAAATGTGCTCAATTCATGCAGCTTCTCCTCGACGGACTTTTTTTAAGCCAAAACTTAATTCGCGACCCGCGTCTCTTTTTGGTCAGTTCAGTTTGAAGCAGAAGTTGTAAAGCGTCGTTAAAAAGGAGCGGAGGTTGGTGACAAACGGCGGGAACGGGTAGCCCAGCTGTGGAACGGGCGGGAAGACACCAGCTGACCCTGACATTACCGTTGGCCAATCTACCCCAATTAGATACTCCTCCTCGCCCTTATTTATTTCTTATTTTCAATTCTTGTTCCTTTTGCCGTATACCTTGTCCAGGATTCTTCTGGCATTTAGCCCGTCCCCATCTGTCCTACCCGCTCCGATTTATTCAGGCTAATACTTTTTATTGCCTCATCCTTAAAATGGATCGCATATCTTGATATATATTTTTTTTGTCTGCCTGTTTTCATTCTGAATAAACTTTGAAATAAAAAAAAAATGTGGCATAAAGTTCAGAAAACTAATATTCAGCTCGTATCATCCTCGTTTTGAGTTCGTTGAACTTATAACTTTAAAGGTCAAACCTATATCGCGATTCCTGGTAATTCTCGAAGCCGAGATACATATTAAATAGCAAATTATCAGAATTCTAATTTAACAAAATATTCAGGAAAATTTGAGTTAATTAAAACGTAGAAATATGAGACAATTTAATACATGGCTTGTCTTTTTGTTATATTTTTCATTTATGAGAATTATTGCATTACGTCTATATTTGTGACTCATTCATTATTTCGAATTAGAATAAGAATTGAGTTATGTTCTCGCAAAAAAAAATTAAAAATAATTACAAAAAATCCTTTTGGAGAGTCCCCTTACGGGCAGATTATTATCTGCCCTAGTGATTAATATTTCAAATTACAAACTTTATTTATTTATGACGTATTGCTTGTTCACACTAATGTTTTGAAAAATGTATACTGCATTTCATTTTTGAAACCCAAGTGTTGGGAAGCTATGGTAGATATATATTGAGAATTTATTTAAGCACAAGGTAATACATAATTCTCGCCAAATGTCTGATACTTGATTAAAATGGTGGTTTTGAAAGCCTCTCGTTGATTATCTATGACAATCCTTAACGAATTTTGGCAGATGTCTTGAATATCATTATTAATACACCGGCCTGACTCCATTTTTTCTTGAAGTACCCTCATGAGGGTTCATAAATAAATTTCTTATAGTTTATTTGCGTGGATTGCTTGATATTGGTTTCGAACGTCACTGCAGTTTTCTCTGTCAGTGTTAGTTCTTCCCAGTCTTCCTGGTTTCTTCTGATAAATTGAGCAGTCTTTCCTGATCTTATGGTGCCGGCTGTAGCTCACCAACTATTCCTATTTGAAATAACCTTGGACATGAGGTTGGTTTTCAATCTGACTGCAATGGCGGCAGCGGGTTGATTCTAGGTTCATGTCATGGATAGACTGCACTCGAGTGAAGATGGCATCCTTGAACAGGAAAGGCTCTTCTTTTCAGATAACCACAATTCTCTGAAACTGATATGGCCGTTTATAAATAACATTTATGAAAAATGTTTTTTTTTTATTTACGTTCACTTTATGCTATAGGGCTAATTGGGACGGGTTATCTACAGGTTACCGCTCTTTTCAAGCCAGGGTGGAACTTTTTCATAAATTTTATGGAAATGCAGAAACACAAAGCGGCCGTTATTGGCACATTTAATAGAAAAGATATTTTGGAGGCAAAGATGTTTAGGCTGTGACAGCAGTGGCACCTTTGTCGTTGTTAATACATCTGCATCTAATCACTATGACTGCAGTTAAAGAAAGTGACTTGTTATAATTATGATTAAATAATATTGACAAAGACAACATATGGAACTCCTGATGTGGATTATTAATATGTTATGGTGCTGGCAAAGGTAAAATTATGATATTTAGGATTACGCGTTATCATGTAAGTGTAACAGTTACCATGAATTATATAGTATATGAGTTTATCTGAAGATGACCAATATAGGACGAAACATCTTAATGAAGTAAATATAGTTATTAATTTTGGTGGACAGCTGTAGACAATTTTATATTCTATAAGGATTAATGAATAATATTTCTGATAAGCAGTAGAAACACAATGTGGCCATTAATAAATACCAATTAAAATAACTCTTAACACAAAATGGAAGATAAAGAATAGTTTTTCCCAAAGTAAAATAGCATTGTTATCAGATTTCGGACAGAAATAAATTACAATTATATTTTTAACAGACTGTCTATCATCGGTGATTCCCAGAATGATTTTTTTTTTTCAATATTTCTCGATTTATGTACGTTAGGAAAGCAGAATCCCTTTAGATGAATTATGGTTGCCCAAATAGAAAAGAAATAGATTTTCCTTCCGTATTAGTCATTCAGATTCAGGATTTGTTGATGGCGCAGGGTCTGCGAAAACGAAGAACTTTTCCCTCGTGTTGATTGTAAAAATACACATTTTGAAAGCCAATTTCCTGCCTGTTTAATATAGTTTTCAAATCCTAGAAAAAAATGTTCAAAAAAAAAAGAGTAATTCGTTTATCTCGCTACTTTGAGAACATACACAATATCCCCTCAAATGATGACAACATTATTTCACCTTATAGGAATTAATCCAGAGAAAATCTAACTTGTTCTAGCTGCACAACAAGAGGAACATTTAACTTGTCGACTCTAGGACAGATTATTAGCTCTTACAAAGTTTGAAGGTGGAAGAAGTGACGTGACAAGTTGGCCAAGACTCGTTAACTTGCTAACTTACATAAAACTAATAGCAGCAATGAACTACTAACTTTGCAGAGTTATATACAGCCAACAATATACCGTAGCTAGTCTCTCGAATATATTATTTTAGGTTAACTTCCAGGACAAACAATGGCGACGATTTATATATAACTTTTGTGTTACTCGTTCTGTCAATATTATTGGCCAGGCATAATTAGAATAGAGTTTAATCCTTCAAAAAATATTTATTTATTTAGGTGTGTCGCAATTTTAGCGATTCACACTTCCTCATATTATAAAACTAAAAGTTGGTATAACCACCTTATTATAAAAAAAAAAAAATATGTTAAAATATCTACAGTCGTGAGTCGCAGGGCACGGTTACATTTTCTCCAGTGGATATTAATGGAGCAGATGCTAATTCTTTAAGTCTAAGGCTTAAATAAGTTGTGCAATTAAAATTCTCATATTTTTCCATAATTTGCTCAAATATGTTAAATAACCAATATGTTGATAATATCACAAACTAAAATTTATTATTTTTGTGAATCCTCATATTTTGGACTTAATCATATTTTGTTGTTTTTTATTCCTAAACATCTTCTACATGATTTCTCTTAGCTGGAAAAAATTCATCAAATGCCCAGCGATCCTACTTAGGGGATGACGAAAATGAGATCCATTAAAAATTATATATATATATATATATATATATATATATATATATATATATATATATATATATATATAGATAGAGAGAGAGAGAGAGAGAGAGAGAGAGAGAGAGAGAGAGAGATTTATATAATTGGCTCTTAAAGCTCTGTCGTTTTTTTTTTTCGCTACCAAACTGTATATTTCAAAGTTTTGTGTCAAAATAAAGATCAAGTTCGTTAATGGGCGAAATTGGACTGGAGGGACGGAGCGGGGTTAATAGGGAGAGAATTTTGAAAATTCGAACTATCTCCGTTATATACGTCGGTCGAAAAATTGTATAGAACCAATCTTATTGTAAATCAAATTTACTATAAATATTTTCACTTAGATATAAAAAAGAAATGGAGGGAGGAGACCAATAGTGCATAAAACCAGCACGTGGGAAATCTGTTTAGTTAACGCAGCCCCTGCGTCACGGACTTTTTAGATATCCAATTATCCAGACATTTATTATAACTATTTCCAAGCAGGACTTATAGGTCAGATTCTCGTATTATTTATTCTATAAATGATAATTAATCATTCTTATTGATGTTTTCAGAACTTTCACTGAGTATGATCCGTTGTTGAAAGCGTAAATAATTAGTGTAAGTCTTTAGGCAGGTTCGGAATGGCACAACTTACTGTAAATAGTAGCCTTAAGACTGCCCAACTTGCTATATCATATATTTTAATGAAATATGGCAGCGTTTCTTGTTGTCCGTCAAAAACATGAATATTTTACGCTCCGAGCCGTTCCATTTCCTTCGAAAATGTATTTTCACATTGAAGTGCAATCTTTGAAAATACAGCTTACGTCTTTTATAAACAATTTGAAAACCATTTGTACTTTTGAGAAATTTTGGAGTAAAATTAGCATCCAACACAATCAAGTTTGGAAAAGTATTATAGGCCTTTAAAGGGAAATTTCAAATTCATGATTTTTTTCGGTTTACGTTTTATGTCCTATAAAAAAAGTGGTACCAACAAGAAGAATTAAAAAAAAACATTTTAGAATTGAAGAAAGAAAGGGAAAACAAACACCGGGGTAGATTGAAAACACAGGGAAAACAGGATATGGAGCAGAAAGGAAAATAGGACACGCAATTCCCAGCATGAGAGGAGTACTAAGCGCTAAGGCATCAGGGAAATACAGCATGCACAGTACATTTTCGTTGGGTTGGTCATACTGGCAGTCTGATACCACAGTCGTAGAACATTGCAAAAGATCAAAGAAGTTTCCGCCAGACATATTCACCACCTGAACGTTTCAGGTAAACCAACTACAACTTACAATTTGATGACGTCAAGCTATTTAGATATTCCGTAAACCTAGCAGATTCCTCAAGTGTTGGTATAGCATACTTGTGGCCTCGTCTCACCATTAATTCTCTACTTCTATGTGAAAACTGAGGAATATCAGGAGCGGGGAGGGGGAAGGTACTGAGAGCACAAAACAAGGAAATACAATATAACAAGAGATTGATTATATACACGCTTTCGATCCTACTTATAATAACGGGGGTTATTTCAAATTTTCGAAATTTCCTTCCTCTAATATATATATATATATATATATATATATATATATATATATATGTGTGTGTGTGTGTGTGTGTGTGTGTGTGTGTGTCAGTTACAGCCCTAGTGGTAGCAATTATTTTTTTATCGTTGCCAAACTCCTTATTTAATCGTTCTATGTAAAAAGAAAGATCAAGTTCGTTAATGGCTGAAATCGGACCAGTGTGAGGGGGGGGGGGTTAGAGCGGCGGAATTTCGAAATATCTCCGTTAATATACATCGGACCAAACAAGTGTTTGGAATCAATCCTATTGCAAATTAAACGTTTTATAAATATTGTTATATACATTTATTCTCTATCTTGAATATTAACCGAGATATTTGCATTTTTCAGTTTTCACTCATTGACAAACCCCCACTTCTCCTTATGTTACAAATACAATATTCTGTTATATAATAAACCACATTATTCGAAGCTTAAATACCAAATATTGTTTTCAAGATACATTTATTATACGAGATACATGCAAATATGTTCTGGTGGCTCCCACCCGTCTTATGTTTTTGAACTACTAAAATTTCATTGTTTCTGATAAAAATTATTCTGATTCATTAAATTTACAGTACTAGCTATAGTAAATAGTTTTCAATAAAATGAATATGTTACATTCTGATATATTTCATTTATTGCTTCCTCTTTCCGGTCTATATTCTATCAATCCAGTGCTGCGTTGTTGGCTGCTCTTATTGTTTACAATCCAGACGCTTTCCGTTGTAGATATTTTTAACTTGTAAATTGACTGAAAGATTTCTTCTTAGCGTTTGTACTTATTTACTTACCAGTATGCAAATTTATCTGTTGTAAACCTTCGCGTGGGAAATCTGCTTGTTTGCACAGACTCTGCGTGACGGACTATTTTTTCATCTCCTGAGTAGAATCTAGGGACATTTGAAGACATTTTCCGAATATCGCGTCGTGAGTAAGTACACCCTCCCTTGATGTAAATCTGCTAAAACCCGTAGGTCTATTTCCTTCTCACGTCGACATTAAAACCATAAACCAGACAAAGAAACTTTTTATTGCTTTGAAACGAGTGTCGTAAAAAGTTAGCATTGGTCTGAAGGGCTGTCCTCGATTGGAGCTAGTTAAACGGAACACTTAGTAAAATAGTTCGAGGAGGCTGGATCTACATAATGGCGGATCTACTCCCTGTTAGTTCTATTGTTGGCTGGTAGGGGTCGCGCATATAATGCTAATAGCCTATTATATATCATAGTGTTTAACATAATTCCCCCAATGGCCGATGGATTAGCAAGCCGGAAGTCTATGTCAGCCATGTACACATTAACATTATCATAGCATTTACGCAATAACAGCTACCTCACAAATAATCTATCCAATGGCTAATAGAGCGAAAATGTATTATTCACCAAAAAAAAAATCAAATTGATTTGACCTCATTTTCGGGGACGACGAGATATATTTTTTTCAATAATCGTTATAACATTTACCGGTAAGGGGAAAACTGTAAATCAAAGGTTGCTACTAACAAACTTCTTCTGCATATTCAAGTATTATTATTTATTCAAGAGCCCCAATATTCAAGTATAAGTAGCCACAATCAGTAAATGTTAATGTTCAAAAACACACCATGGAAGTTAATTACCGAATAGTTTCAAAAGGGGGAAAATTGGAATCTCCTTTACTACTCGTTCTATCAATATTATTGGCCAGGCATATTTAAAATAGAGTTCAACTCTTAAAAAAATATTTATGTAGGTGCGTCGCAATTTAAGCGATTTCACTTACGAGAGAGAGAGAGAGAGAGAGAGAGTGCGAGAGAGAGAGAGTGAGAGAGAGAGAGAGAGAGAGAGAAATTATTTATTTTCGTTTCCAACAATGAAAGCAATTCAACTAAGAAACTATGTTTCCAATAATCGTCATAATATTTACCGGTAAGGGGAAAACTGTAAATCATAATTTGCTACTAACAAACTTCTTCTTCATATTCAAGTATTATTATTTATATTCAAGTATAATTAGCCACAATCAGTAAATGTTAATGTGTAAAAACACTCCAAGTAAGTTAAATAACTAATTGGTTCAAAAGGGGGAAAATATGAATCTCCTTTGTTACCCGTCAGATGAAAAAATGATATAAGCAATATTATTTCTAATGCAACATCCACCGGTCGATCCTCAGTGTTTCCTAATTTATTCAGGAAATTATAAGTCATTTATCTTTCTTGAATTACTATAAGGCATACTTTTGCAATTTCCACTTATTGCTCAAACCCAGCTTAATTCAAATCTAGGATACAAAGATTTCTAATTAAGTGAAAAATTGAGAAAGGAATGTTAGATTTCATTTTTAGTGTTTGCCGTTCCAAAATGTGGGTGATAGCCTTTCAGCAGATTTCACATGGGGGAAATTAGTTTTTGAGGTTGTATTCATGTCGTGATTTTAGAAATAGTCTTCAAGTGTCAATCGATCCTATTCAGCTGATGACGAAAATTAGGTCCGTTCAAAACTATGTATACATAGATACTCTAGGGATTGCGATTTTGGTTTGATCGTTACCAGACTCCATATTTAAAAGTAATATGTAAAAATAAAGATCAAGTTCTTTAATGGCTGAAATTGGACTAGGATATTTAAATATCTTCGTTATTATAAGTTAAATGGTAAAATTTTATAGAATCAATCATGTTCAACGATTGATCCTCTATAATTGTTGTCTATGCATTACACATAAGTATTAACCGAGTTATTCCTACTTTCTTGTTTTCTGCCATCAATAAGCCTCCCCCCCCTTTCTTCTCATCAGTTTAGTGTGCTACACCATCACGTGGGAAATCAGCTTAGCTGATAGGAGCTGAGCAGCTCCTACGTGACGGTCTTTTATCACTCACGGATGATTCATTTGAGTTTGGATGTCAAGGCAGAGGGAAGGAGTATATATGAAACAACCGTGTTATTAATGGAATGAGAGTGGCTCATTTTTTTGCAGCGAGGTCCCCAAAGGAATTAGCCAATAGAAAATGTAGGTCGGGAAAATCCAAGCAGTGACGACACAGCGATCAATCCCCGACCCACTCTTATTCAAATAAAGGCAGACGTAAGCTGTTTGGAGGACAATTACATATCGATATGGAAGGGAAGCAGGGAGTAGGATAGGCCTGTAGCTGTATTTAAACACGCTCTGACAGGTGATTGCCACGCCTCCATATTACGTCTGAGATGTTAATGAGATCTACTTTAGCCAGGAGACATGAGGCATTTACACCCGAGGGGTTACGAACCATTTCGTAATGGGTGCACGTGGTGCAGAGCATGAGCGAGCAGAAACCCTAGCCCTTGGAGCGAGATACGACCCATGAGTAACCCGATCGAAGGAGAGTCTCGTATCTCTTGCCCAATCTAGAATGTTATTTTGACCTGAATGTCGTACGTACGTCTCTCCTACAAATACCAGATGGAATTCTTATCAAGGACTCTGGGAATAAACATTTGTCACAGGTCCCGTTATGAATAATGCAACAGATTACTACGAATCTGTTTGACAAGGTGAGTTGAGATCCCTCGAGTATGTTATTCCAGTTTCTATCGCTACTTCCAGGACTTCGCAACTCTACAACATAGAACGGAATAAATCCTAATGATAAATAACCTTTTAGACCCAACCTAGTCTACGAAAAAAAAGAAATCGAAAGTCAATATATCCCTCATTTCATAAAGAAGGAATTATTTCTTGTTTAAAAGTGTATCAATTACGTTCTAGACGTGTACAAATAGAAATGTTCTCCAGAGGAAATTTCAAGATTGAATTAACTTCTGAAGAAAGCATCCCGTTATTTTCATCAAGTGACAGAAATGTCTCGTAACATATAGAATAACATTCATTCGGTTTTAATGCCCGTCAAGTTAAAAGTTGCAATTCGACGAATTGAATTCATTGTGGATTCTCGTCGAAATATAAATATTTGATTAACTCAGCCCGTACTAATCCTTTCCTTTTCGTGAAATCCCCCTAATATTGCTTTAATCGTGAGCCATGGAATAACTATTGAAGAACAAGTTCATGAGCTCAAAAAAATCTATTTCTCTTACACAAAATATTGGATGATGGTCATAAAATGTTTGGAAAAAGGTTTCACTATAGTTCCATCTTCTTAAAAATCAAAAACACATACAGATAACATGGACAAAATCCATCCTAATAAAACATTCTTAATTAATAATTTCAAAATTACAATTTTTTTCTATTAGTTATAAAAAAATGTTTTTATGGCTGTCACTGTTTGCTTATCTTGGTGTGTGTTTAGGCCTTGACATAGGTATTAAATATACCTAAACGTATTCACGCTGTAGTTTACTTTTTTTTTCTAATACTGTGTAATCAAAAGTCATTATTAGATTGTTTATTATTATTTACGTCCACTTTGGCTAATCGGGATGGATTATATACAGGTTACCACCCTTTTCTAGCCGGAGTGGGCATAAGGAGTTTATTTAATTAGGAAATTTCTACTGTCCAGGTGGGAATCGAACCCGCCACTCTAGGTCTACCAGGCGAGATTACGCCCTAACTCGCACGGCCAACCTGCGTCCACCATTATTAGATTCAACTTGAGATTAGAATAGAATCATTAGATAAATTTCAATATTCCTTTATATTCAGAGACTGAAATATTGAATATTTATATACAGCAGCTAATGAATTTCATTATTAATTGAATACGTACGTATATATATTTCAACAGACCATATTTACATCATCACTTAGAAGCATCGATGGACACTCCATGAAGTGTTTTGAAACTCCCGTTTGAACAAACCTAATATCTGATTTCCCGGAAAATCTGATAACATGGCTATTGCCCTTTTGGAATGCAATATCGGAAAGTTCATCGATTTAAAAATAAATGTTTGCTTCTGTGGGAGAGAGGGGGTGCTGCAGATTGCTTTTAGTGAGAAATTCACAGAAGCATAGAGCATGCTATAAACTTGAATCGATATATATATATATATATATATATATATATATGTATATATCGTAGAAAGCGGAAGGTGTATGCAAATCTTCCACAATAAATTCTGGAAAGGCCCCAATATATTTTTCTGGCCACATTGAATATTTTATACATATTTACAACGAGCCACTGTCATCAAGTCGGCCTTCTAGGAGTCAACTTTCCAATTAACGAATAATCAGTGGGTTTGGAATGCATTATTTATCACAATGAATATTCAATCATATATATTGGTTTCTTTGTATAGTGTCATTCAGGCCAGCAGATTTAGCTCAAGGTATCTTCAGAAAAAAAGGGAAGAAAAAAATACAGTGGCGTTAATAAGACAAGACAGTTAGTAGCTGGAATAATGTAGTAGAAAGAACAATAAAAAAATCTTTCTATCAAAATCATCTAGTTTTCATTTATGTAAATAAAATTCATAGATTTGACTGATTTTCCTTCTTGATATATTACGGAGCTTTGCTTCAAAGGCCATATTCCTCGAAACACAAAAAGTCCGTCAAGCAGGGACAACATAAACTGAGCAGATTTCCTTCATGATGTTTAACAATAGATAAATCTACATACTGGTTACAAAATAGCACCATAAACATCAAGTTAATAAATACAAACGATAATAAGAAACCTCCAGACGAGATGCACTTGAAACGTAAACAAACAGGTGTGCCAACTTCTCACAGGAAAGAAAAGCAATTACTGAAATATATCAGAATATGACATATTAATTTTATTGAAAACTATTTACTATATCTAGTTCTGTAATTTATAATAGAACAGAATAATTTTTATCTCAATCAATCTAACTTTAGTAGTCCAAGAACTTAAGTTAGGTAGGAGGTCAGCATAACATATTTGCATTTATCTTGTATAATAAAGGTCTCGTGAAAAAAAATTATGGTATTTAAGCTTCGAATGACGTAGGTTCTTACATAACAGAGTGTAGTATATGTAAAATGAGTAGAAGGCTAAAAACTGAAAAATGCAAATATCTCGATTAATATTCAAGATAGAGAATAAATGTATGTAACAATATTTATAGTACATTTAATTTTCAATAAGATTGGTTCTAATCAGTTATTTGATCTGACGTATAGTTCCGTAGATATTTGGAATTTTCGAAAATCCCCCCCCCCTAAACTCACTGGTCCCATTTCAGCCATTAACGAACTAGATCTGTCTTTTCGCATAAAACGTTTAATTATCGAGTTTGATAACGATCAAACAAAAATTGCGACCACTAGAGCGTTAATAGACAAATGGGTAGGATCGATGGACATTTGAAGACATTTTTCGAAAATCGAGAAAAGGGTGGTAACTAGTAGATAACCCCTCCCAATTAGTTCAGTAGCATAAAGTGAACGCAAATTCAGATTTTAGCTAAAAACCAACCAAGAGATTAGTCAGATTTTAGTTATTATTACTATTAATTAACGTTCACTTTATGCTACTGAACTAATTGGGAGGGGTTATCTACTAGTTACCACCCTTTTCTAGCGAGGGCGGGAGTAAGGATTTTATTTAATGAGTTCATCAATAAATAAATTCCTCTTTCCCATTCATGTATCGAACTCGCCACTCTCGGCTTACCAGATGAAAAACAACGCCTTAACTAACTGGCTAACTTGAGCCCTCAGAGCTTAGCCAAATGATGATATTTTGACGTGATACCATTAAAAATGTTAATGCAATCTTTGTATATTCTCAGGAAACCATTTTTATTGATACTAGATCCATAAAAAAGGCCAAAACGCAAGTGCATCGTAAATTAAGCAAATTTCCCACCAGTTGTAATAACATGCAGATGGCGTCATATCACATTTTTGCAAGTTTTCTTCGAATTCATATTATTTTTTCAACAGTAGAGAAACATTTTTTTTTTTAAATTAACAACATTAATTAGGTCATCTCTCAGAATTTTGAGAACAACTCACAAACTCCGCCTATGATAACATTGTTGAGATATCTAGATAAAATATGGACTAGCTGCAGAACAAGAGGAACATTTAACTTGTCGACTCTAGGACAGATTATTAGCTCTTAGAAAGTTTGAAGGTGGAAGAAGTGACCTGACAAGTTGGCCAAGACTCGTTCACTTGCTAACTTACATAAAACTAATAGCAGCAATGAACTACTAACTTTGCAGAGTTATATACATCCAGCAATATACCACAGCTAGTCTCTCGAATATATTATTTTAGGTTCACTTCCAGGGGGGACAAAGATCGATGATTCATTAAAAAAATAATAGGATTTCTCATTCCGTCAGAATTAAGGACAGGCAGAATGTTTCAGATCCAGGAAGTTTTATAATAATCATTTTATAGGCTCAATTGGAAAATTGAACAGAAATGTAAAATCTCTAGATTTATAACGATGACATCATGGTTGTCGAAATACGAGCATTAACAAAACGTTATTTTGGAGAAGCATAAAATTAGTTGTTTATTGATCTAATTTGGATTTACCAGCATACATACACATATAGATAGATAAATGGGGCCAGCCAGTCTACTGGAGACAACTCATTCCAGGTCCTCCTCGGTTAACGGGGGTATTACTTCGAGATCACTCACTATATAAAAACTCTGATCTAGAATCCCCTTAGTATAGGTCCATATTGCCAACTGAAAATAAAAGAGATAAATAGAGAGGGAGAGAGAGAGAGAGAGAGAGAGAGAGAGAAAGAAGAGAGAGAGAAGGAGAGAGGGAGAGAGAGAGAGAGGAGAGAGAGAGAGGAGTGGGAGAGAGAGGGAGGGAGAGGGCGAGAGAGAGAGGGAGGGAGGGAGAGAGAGAGGGGGAGAGAGGGAGGGAGAGAGAGGGAGAGAGAGAGAGAGTGAGAGAGGGAGGGAGGGAGGGAGGGAGTGAGGGAGGGAGAGGCAGAGAGAGAGATAGAGAGAGAGATAGAGATAGAGAGAGTGAGAGAGAGATAGAGAGAGAGTGAGAGAGAGATAGAGAGAGAGAGAGAGAGAGGAGGAGAGGGAGAGAGAGGGAGTGAGAGAGAGAGAGAGAGAGAGAGAGAGAGAGAGAGAGAGAGAGAGAGAGAGAGAGAGAATTATTTTTCACACTACAGTTACCACGTTGTTTGTTTGATCCCTACTATAATCTACAAATTATCCTTTCATGTGAAACAAAACTTTCAGATTGTTAGTTACAGAAATCAGACATAGAGTCAAGACATAAAGTTTTTATCCCATTGTTCTTAGAAGACGACAACGTGTAAAGCAAAATGTATCACATGTCTGAGAAAAGCATGTTGGACAGCAATTAATTTTCCGTAAATCGTATCTTGAGCTGAATCTAAATAGGTCTTCTATCGTATGGGAAATCGTTCAGATCTCAAATAATAATAAAGACGATGACGAATGTTAAAACTATAAAATTAGATAGGATGTTGACCTCTTTAAAAAATGTAATATAGTACAAGTTCATGAAGAAATCCCGGAGTTAACGAAGTGAGAAATAAATACCCTCCACAGTTTTTATCATCTTTTTTCTCTTTCCATATTTAATATTTCCTTCAGGGCATACCTATTTGCCACTCGCGAAAATTTCCCCCACTCAGGTGGTTAGATTTCTTTTCTCTTTTTTAAATTTAGCGAAATCCAAATTTGTAAACTCAGGAATATTTTCTATTAAGACAAACTGTCTTAACATAGGTAGTTAGTTCTAAAGGAAAGACCTACCCCAATGATTTAATGCCATGCAATCTGTACTGCCCGTTAGCAGTTTCTCACCCAAATATACTGTTTCAGTTTTCGTTATTACGTTACGTGAAGCAAATAACTTTTTTTCTATGGGAGTTATTCCCGATTCAATCATTTAAAATATCTGGACAAACCCGTATTGAAGAAATAAATGTAATAACAGATTCATTAAGCTCTCTCCAAACTTTAAAAAAAAAGTCCGTCACGCAGGAGCTGAATAAACTAAGCAGATTTCCTTTTGAGTTACGTGACAAGAATAGAAATGACGCTGAATCTAGTCAAAATGATTTCTAGGAAAGTCAAAACTGTTAATTCCGTTGAAATCGAAACTTTTCGTCATTACAATACTACATTTATACTTTATAGGAGCTAAATAGAATATTTATTAACCTTCATTTTTGAAGATTATCTATAGGTTATCACAATTTCTATCATGGGTCAGACTGGCTTTTCTTGAGGTGTACACATAACAACTTACTGGTTTATACTTTATCACTTTAATTAGCCTAGACACTGACCATAATGCATACAGTTAGTTACATAATGCATACAGTTAGTTTTTAACAGATTTCCCTAAGGGAAATCAGGTATTGAGGTCGTACTCCTGACGCGATTTTTGAAATTTGTCTTCAAATGTCCGTCGATCGTACCCAAGAGATGACGAAAATGAGGTGAGTTCAAAACTGCATATATATATGTGTGTGTGTGTGTGTGTGTCTGTTATCGCTCTGGCGATCACAAGTTTGGTGTTATCGTAACCAAACTTGATATATAATCGTTTTATACAAAAAGACAAATCAATTTCGTTAGAGGCTGAAATCGGATCAAGGGGAGGGGTGGGGGATTAAGAGAGGGAGAATTTCGAAAATTCTTAATATCTCCGTTATTATGCGTCTTAGCGAAGAATTGTTTAGAACCATTCATATGGGAAATTTAATGTTCTATAAATAATGTTATGTACATTTTTTCATTATCTTGATTATTAACTGGGATATTTGTATTTCTTAGTTTTTGGTCTTCAGTTAACCCCCACTCCTACTCATCTCATATTAACAATATTCTATTATGTTATGAAGCACTTTATTTTAAGCTTAAATACCAAATATTAATCTCATTGAACCTTAAATTTTTGAGATAATGGGAAAAACGTAACGCATTTGGGAAATCTGCTTAGTTAACGCAGCCCCTGCGTGACGGACTTTATTGAATTCCGGGTTGTAAAAATTAATCTCTGTCTTAGCAGATAAGAAGATCACTGGAGAATGCTACTATACTAAGCTGATAATTCTTTTTGTTTATGCGAAACAAACAATTTACGAAGAAATACAACCTGTTTATAATTCTTCTTTCATTGGTTTGGGTCCTGAAACATGATCTGCAAGGACTTAAACATTAAAATTAGTAATTCTTTTTCTAGCTTTTCCAATCCGAATGTTATCCTGACGACACTCATCTAGACTACGAATACATCATATAGCACTGTATAAAGCAAACTTTGGGATTCCACAATTAATAATATTGCTGTCCTTTACTTTGTTTGGATTATATTCATGTAGGAGATTTGTCCGGACACAGCTGGGCCAATAGACTTTTGATCCCATGCCTCATAGCTCTATGGGAGTGGAACAATTATACCTCTCTGGGCCTTCATTGTGTGTGAGAGAGAGAGAAACACCCACCTAAATCCACCATCACTCTCAGAGAGGGGGATAGCTTTCAAATTAAATTTGTAGAACAGGCTGTCCAATTAAAATGGATTAAGCTATGGGGGCCCCTGTCCCGGTTAATGGCGAATACAGCTCACCTGTACACAAATATAGCTCAGAGGTTTATATTCCTCGCAAAATTCTGCTCTGATATATTCTCGGGATTAGCAGAAACGTTTTACATTTATGGTTAGTTCATGCAGTATATTATGTACACTGAAATTAATTGATAAGAAGAAATAAGCAATCTGACATCCAACATTTGCCTACGCTCAAATTATATTTTATTATATCAGCAAATTTGATCCTTATTTATGGTAAAATAATACTTTTTTTTAATGTTTATGAAATTTTAACTTTGATACATCTGAATGCATAAATAAAAAAAATTCAAATATCTATAAAACGTTATCGAGTTGAGGAATTCAAGGATTATCCCAGAATATAATCTAGTTCAGAGTAAGCTCCTCCCCAAAGTAAGTTTCTGGCTAAAATAGGCTCAATCTACTCAAATGTTCTTATTTTCCTTAAACTTCTAAAATACGTGATTAGACAGGAGTGTGTTTGCATTTGAAGTTACAATAAAATCCCTCAAGTAGACAAGTGGATGCATATCTCGCAGCAATATTACTAATGAGATCATATAGAGAATAGTGTATACAATGTGTGATGAAAATTTACTTAATTTAGTCCGCCCGGCTAGAAAGACATTAATTTTGGTATCGTAAAGGCCTTTAAATGCTAAAGTGACTCATATGCCTGTCATCAAAGTAAAGTGCTGAGGATGCTTATTACGAAACAAAACAAATTTCTAATCTGATGAAATGCAATGAACCAGGTTCGCCATTTTTAGCCCCGCCCTTTAGAGAATACGACAATATTAATCAAGGCTCGTGCAGTCCTTCAGCCCAGTTTGATATGAGTTCTTCAGTTAGAGTCGATTGCTTTAGGAATCATAAATGCCAGCCCACACAGTTTGTTTGTTCTGTCTCCAACTGGCTCTGTGTTCTCAGAGCTCATATCGTTTTCATTAATACAGCTGGCCGACACCAGAGCGAGCCTCTAATCCATTTTAATTGGCGAACCGGACCAACAAATTTAATTTGAATGAAAGGCTGTCCCCTGGAGTGCGGTTTAGGATTTTGGAGGGCCAACTCCAGCCACTCCAGGTATAATTGTCCTCCAGGATGGCTTCCAGGATCAAGGGCCATCCAGGGATTCGCCCCCCCCCCCACCAGAACTTCCATTTATAAAATTTAATCCTTCACTCACTAATGGCTCCATTAATTTCAATATATGTACACGGTGAGTTTTTATTAACCCGGTTCTACGGCTCGCTTCAATATCGCCATATATCCAATGATTATTGTAACAGCAGTTAGAACCTAGCATCGGTCTTTTATCAAATTTTTCCTTTATTACAGGGATCACTTAAAATTTGTAACACATTTTTCATTGTTTGTAAGTTGATCAATTTAGTACTATCATGACATAATTTTAAAAAAATGGATATGTGCTTGAATATAAAAAATTATTCAGCTTTTCAACTTACCAACATGATAAGACTCAGGATCAAGAAAAATTCTAAGCAGACTTCCTATGTGAAGTTTTACAATAGAGAAATATGCGCACTAGTTAAAGTAGTACTAAGGAGTCTCTAAACCAATTTCACGAGAGGCATTACTAGTCCAACTAGCTTTCGGTGGAGCCACGAATACAACCGACATCAACCGATCTCATCTCGTCCGTTATCCTCCCAAACACTTAATAAAAATGCAAATATCTCGGTT
The DNA here is from genome assembly GCA_019009955.1 of Riptortus pedestris. Lineage (NCBI taxonomy): Eukaryota > Metazoa > Arthropoda > Insecta > Hemiptera > Alydidae > Riptortus > Riptortus pedestris. The sequence goes on from CM032229.1 coordinate 9,366,185, forward strand.
ATTATGCAAGATAGGAAATAAAATTATATAACAGTATTTATATTAAATTTCATTTTCAATAAGATATAGTAATATACAAGCTTTCGATCCAACGTATAGTAACGAAGATATTTCGAATTTTCGAAATACCCCCCTCTAAACCCCCCTCTCACTTGTCCAATTTTAGCCATTAAATAGCTTGATCTTTCTTTTTACACAAAACGATTAAATACCGAGTTTGGTGACTATTAAACAAAAATTGCGACCGCTAGAGCGGTAACAGACATATAACCATATATATATATATATATATATATATATATATATATATATATATATAGTCTTGAACGGACCTCATTTTCGTCTTCTTCTAGTAGGAACGATGGACATTTGAAGAAAAATTTAGAAAATCGCGTTATGAGTACGACCTCAGTAGCTGATTTCCTTTAAGGGAAATCTGCTAAAAGATCTTAATCGCTAGAGGTACTTTGATTTATGGATAGTGAACTTTGAGAGAGCAAGCTCCACCATCAGTGCCTGCTTTGGTACAAGCTACATATCTCAAATCAGAATAAACTGATGATGCAGCATTCTCTCTGAAAGTCCACTCTACTCATACTAAAGTACTTGTAGTGGACCTGGAGTTTCTATTGATCCTTATCAATTGGATCCTTCACCTATTGTTGCCGGATGCCCGACAAACGGAACTACAGTATATTTGACTTCATCTTCGTCGAAATACCAAGTTTCATACTCTTACGTCAAAAATAGTACATATTATCCCTTCTGTCAGGGAATTTCTTTCTGAATATTGAAATAGGGGTAGTGGGAAATTTGAAGGAAAAAAGGTTTTAAATACGATTACTACGGATATTGAAATTACAATTATTAAAAAAAATCTCCCATCATGTTCTATTACTTTAATCAAGACGGGTTATCCACAGGTCACCATCCTTTTCTAGCCAGGGTTTCACTGAGGACTATATTTACTGAGATAGTCACGAAATAAATTCATTTCGGCCGAGAGGAAATCGATCCCAAGACTCTTGAGTTTATCCCATTTAAAAAGAAAATGCAAGATAGCTGAACGAGATGAAGACCGCAGCATAATTTATCAGATTAAAGCGATCTGCTTTGCCTGGGGTTGTTGCCGGTCTCAGATATCCTTCTCTTCCGGCATTGTTTGTCTTCATTTCTTTAACTCTAGCTTTCTGTCTCCATTCTAAAAACGGGAGCCAGTCCCATAATAATCCTGAATATCGTTCGCTAGCTTTTGCTTTAATAACCGCTTTAAACTTATGGCAAAAGAAATTTACATAATTAATTTACCCTATGATAAAAAAAATGATTAACTAGATTAACCTTAGGAAAAAGAGTGCTCTTTTAGAAAGGAGATATTGCTGGTTAACGCATAAACTCCTTTTGGCATAGAATACATTTTCTAAATAAAGATTTGTATATCGGCCAAAAAAAAATCTTAATGTCTCGACTCAGCAATTTGTATTAACATTTTCCAACTAGCAGACGTTTCGCCCTCCCAAACATATTTACAATGCTTTTAAATTATTCCTCTAAATCAGTACAACTGTAAATCTTCACAGGAGAATAAAAAAACTCATATAAAAATCATTCTTAAATCCAATTGCAGTTTGTCAACAATATCAAATATGAAATATGCGTTTTTTGATTCGCCTTTTTTGAAGAATTACAGTAATACTGATTTAGAAGAATAATTTTGAAGTATTGTTAAAGCCCAATAGGGCGAAACGTGAGCTAGTTGAAGAAATTTAATTGCTGAGTTGAGACATAAAAATGTTTAGCGGATTTTCCTTAAGGGAAATTCCCTATTGTGGATGTACACATGACACTATTTTCCAAACATTTCTTCAAATGTCCATCGATCCCATTTAGAAGTATTTAGTTTATTGTTTTCAGAAATATCGCCCTTGTTAGGAAGATCTGAAAAATATAAAATAAAAGAAATGCTAAATATTATTATCCAGTGAGGTGAGTTCGATTCCCGCCTGGTCAAATAGGAGTTTATTTGGCAACGAACTCACTAAAAAAATTCTTAGTTCTACCCTGGCTACCTGTAGATAAACCGCCCCGTTTAGTCATACTAGCAAAATGTGATCTTTAATAAATAATAATAATAAATATTATTACAAACAGATCTTTACAAGGTAAGATGAATGTAAATTCGCTATGTGTTGACTTCATAATTTAAGATTTATCTACTCTTCTGATTATTATTTGGATATTGAGAATATATGGTGAGATCAGATCAGTAGTATGCTTAATTTAGGTGGGAAATCTGCTTAGTTCACGTAGCCCCTGCGTGACGGACTTTTTTGAATTTCAATTTCCTGCCACCTTTGGCGCCTCCTACTCCTTCAGCTGGTGGTAATCACGGGCACTGAGCGCACTCTAGCCGGCATCCGTCAGAACCACCCAGTCACAGGGCTTTTGCCTTTCTCTTCTCATGATACCATTCGCTTCTAACTTGAGGCACGAGAACAATCTGTTCCCCACGCGACTCCAGTGCTTCCTCAGTACGATCTAAGCGTACCTTGTTTAAGATATATTTCTCTGAATTTTCCCTCATTATACTTTTACTCAAACATTACAAGGATGTTACAAGTATAAGTGCAAATTAAATTGTTAAAGAAACTAATTAAATTATTTTGTCAGTGAAAGTGTCCTAAAACAAAAAATGTTTCAAACATTGAAACATCCGTCACGAAGGGACTGCGTTAACTAAGCAAATTTCTCACGTACATGTATTTATCTCATAAATAACACCCCTAATCATAAAATAAAGTTCAATGAGAACAATATTTAGTATTTAAGCTTCTAATGAAATGCTTAACGATGTAACGGTTTATTGTAAATAAGACATGAGTAGAAGTGGGGTTTTACTCAAGGCCGAAAACTAAAAATTTAAAATATCTCGGTTAATAATCAGTAATAATGAAAAAAAAAAACGCATATATTAATATTAATAGAACATTACATTTCCAATAAGTTGGTTCTATACAATATTTCGATCCTATGATAACGGAGACATTTCGAATTTTCGAAACCCCCTCTAAATATCCATTTTGGAAAGGACCAAACAACAATTACTACCGCTAGAGCGTTTAACAAATATATATATATATATATATATATATATATATATATATATTTTTATATATACCTATATGTTTGTGTATGTGTGTGTGTGTTTGTGTGTGTAATGTAGGTTCGATGGGATTTTGAGGAAATGTTTCGAAAATCCCGTCATGTGTGCGACCTCAATAACTGATTACTCTTAAGGGAAATCTGCTAGAATATTGTAAATATTAGATAATAAGTAGTATGCTAATAATATAAATTAATTATAATATTAAAATCTTATGTAATTTTATGAATAACATTGGATGATTGTAAATTAAAAGGTAAGAAATGTAAACTGAATTATAACATTAACCCTTTTTGAGCCCTGCGAAAATGGGTGCCTGTGCGAGGAAACCCAAAGGAATTTGAAAAATTTACTATTGCTTGGATTAATAATAAGGTGTAGTTTTGTGTTGTTTAAAGAGCAACATAATTTACCAAATTTTCGTCTACTATTTGAAACTGTATTATAAACTCGATGGTTTTCAACCACTGACTGCTAAGAAAGACTTACTGCTGTATGAGACGTGCGGGAAAGATTTAAGTCTCGCCGTGCCGATGGATGGTAACTGAGCTATCTGAAGACTACCATAAACAGATTGGGAGTTCTGTTGTCAAGAACTGATTTCCCATTATGAAAATCTGCTAAAAGTTCTGGCCAGGGGAAAAATATCACAAAAAATGATTTTTTTTCTATCCTTCTTTTTGAGAGTTACAACGATACGGACAGGACCAGCCGTAAATGTAACCATATGGTGGTTCATTTCCTGTCAGCTGTTTATTAAGCTCTTTTATCATTAATTATTAGAGAAGAAGTGCAGTACATTATCAAGATGCGCCATCTTTATCACACTTAGCCCAAGCACTTGCGCCTCCTTAAGTACTTGCTACCCGTTATTTATTGTCGGATGCTAATCGTCGCCGTTCGTACAAGCTGCTTATATCCTCACTGCATACATTATCACAGCATCTCTTCGCCTATGCACCGGTCTACATCAGATGTAGGACGTGCTCGAGAAGGGGCTATGTTTCGTTTTCCACAGCCAGCTCATCAAAGTGGGTTAATATATCGGGATCCTAGACCGGACGACACCTGTGTGGGAAGCTGTAAAACCTGATGTATCCATAATCTAAGATGAAACGGAAACAATAAACATGCCTCCTTATCAGAAATTATTATTTATTTGATATCCGCTACAATGGTGATTCATCTTTTAACAAGGGAGAATATAAATGTACATAATTAAATAAACATTAAAAATCTACAAGATTAAAAAGTCCGTCCCGCAGAGGCTGCGTAAATGCATATTGGTAACACTTACCACCGTGAATAAATACTAACAAACACTAATGAGAAATCTTTCAGTTAATTTTAATGAGCTCACAACGGAAAGCGTATGAATTATAAACAAATAGGTCTGCCAACCACTCAGAGCTGAACAGATAGATATACAAATTCTTCACCGGAAAGAAAAACAATTACAGAAATACATCTGAATATAACATATCAGTTTTATTAATTACTATTTATTATATCTAGTACTATAATTTATAGTGAGTCAGAGTAATTTTTATCTCAATCACTCAAATTTTTAGTCCATGAACTAAAGAAGGGGGAACCAGTCTCTACACCAATTTCACGAGAGCCAAACAGTTATGGAAAAGGCCGAACTGACATTCAGCGGAATCGCACGAACATAACCGACAATACCGAATATGAAAAATGCAAATATCTTGGTTAATGTTCTAGATAGAGAATAAATGTATTTGGCAATATTTACAGTAAATTTAATTTTCAATAAGATTGTTTCTATACATGTTTTCAATCCGACGTATAGTAACAGAGATATTTCGAATTTTCGAAAATCCCTCTTCTTAACCCCCTCTCCCACCGGTCCGATTTCACCCATTAACGAACTTAATCGTTCTTTTCGCAGAAAACGATGAAATATCGAGTTTAGTAACGATCAAACAAAAATTACGAGCGCTAGTGCGTTAACAGAATATAATATTATATATATATATATATATATATATATATATATTATATATATATATAATAATTGTAACCTCTGTCTGTAAATTGATTTTTTTCGCGAAATTTCACGATAACTTTTGGTTCACATGTCATAGACACCATAACTGCATTTTGTTTCTTTCGTGTCTGTTTGTTTGTTAAACCGAATTTTATGAAACTTGGTATGTATATTACTACACTACCCCATCTTAGCTATGTTAATATCCTCTAAGATGAACAGGAGTGTGGTTATAAGGGAGGGGTGAAATTAAAAATAGCAATATTTCGTTTCCTAATGCATTTTCGGCAATTATGCACATTACAAAAGTTGTTTATTTTGTTATTTGGAGTAACTTTTGTTATATACACACTTCACGTATACCTAAGTATAAATGAGTTATACGTAAAAAACTACTGCGGAAGTCAACAATTTTATTTGGCACAAAAAACTCAACCAAACTGGACCAAACTCGGTATGTGAATTAGCACTACCACCTTCCTTCTAATAAGGCATACTAACATTTCTAGGGACGGGCAGGAGTGGGGGTTATAGGCCTAAATTAAAAATAGGGGTATTTCGTTTCCCATTGGAGTTTCGGCAAATATGCACATAACAAAAGTTGTTTATTTTGTTATTTAGAGAAACTTTTGTTATATACACTTACTTTTATTATTGTTATATACACTTACTTTTATTATTGTTATATACACTTACTTTTATTATTGTTATATACACAATTAATTTTATTATTATCAAATACCAACAACGGGTATAAACTCTAAACACTGGGAAGGGGAAATGGAAAAATATTGTGCAAAGGAAAGCCTTGCCAAAAAAAAAAAACCATCACAATCCAGCCTCAAATGAATTCACGGGCGAAGCCGGGTACCTGAGATAGTATATATATATACAGTTTTGAACGGAGCTCATTTTCGTCATCTCCTAAGTAGGATCGATGGACATTTGAAGAAAAATGTCGAAAATCGCTTCATGTACGACCTCAATAGCTTCTTCTGTAAATTGGCTACTAGAGGCTAGTAGTAGGCATACATTTCTGGGTCATGGCTAAGTTATTACTTAGTCCAGTCAGTTAATATGTGTTTTACATTTATACAGCATGTATTGCAGAAATTATAAAATGGAGGACTATTTGAGCAAAT